>CM061038.1:42255330-42512830 GCA_030763125.1 Hippophae gyantsensis | reverse complement strand
ATTCCCGATAAGTCAAACTTATGAGAAAGCAAGAATAGAAAATAACACACAAATTTGATAAGGGAGTTCGGCCAATCTTGCTTACGTCTCTGGACCTGCTGCAGATCTTTTTACTGAAAGAGGAGAAATTACACAAGGTGTTTACAACACTCACAACCCACAATTACATCCAAGAAAATTACTCTCAATTTTCTCTCACAAAAGCTTTGCTCTCTAAGCTTTTCTCTCAATTAGAATGAACACTTTGGATGGTTAATTCATTACAATTACACATCTATTTATAGGAAAATTCATTCCTTAAATTACTCCTTAAATTAATGGTTCCTTGAATTGCTCCTTGAATTAAGCTCCATGTTTTACTCCTTGTTTTGTTCCATATTTTACTCCATGTTTTGTTCCATGTTTTGCTCCTTAATTTGCTCCTTAAATTAAGGAGCTTTATAACAACAATCTCCAACAGTAAGCACGATCAATTTATCCACGTAGTTTTACTTTTTATGTTTTAAAATCTTTTTTATTGACTTAAAATTTACTTCATTCACACAATCAATTATCAAGTTTATATTTCATTTCAAAGAATAACTCTTTCCTTACTCAATTTTAAAGGATAAATCTGCATCAAATCTTCTCCAAAGCATAAAGTTTAAAGACTAGACATCTCTTTAACGTAAATAATTATTTATATCTTACAATTTTAAACATATATTTTTATGTTGTAAGCATAATCAATTTATTCGTTTTACTTTTTATGTTTTAGAATCTTTTTTATTGACTTGAAATTAACTTCATCAACACAAGCAATTATATAATACTATTTTAGCGAGGGAGGTTTGCCTAAAAATGATTTACAAGAAAGGGAAGCAAAAGAAGGTGTGATTTCTCGAGAAGTAATTGTTACTCTAGTGCTTCTTTCCAATGGCTACAAGCAATGTTAATAAGATGGAACACTCCTTTAGGTATGCCACTCTTTTTCTTCTTTGTTTGTTTTGGTTTTTTCTTTTTTCTTTTTCAAAAATTTAGGGAGCTCATATGCTATAGACTTAAAATTATATAATATAAATAAATAGACAAAAATACAATAAATTAATAAATTTAAAATCATATTAATATAATTAAATTAATTAACCAAAATTTAATATAAGAAAATGGAAATTTCAGTCAAGCACATTAAAATTTATAAGTTTTAAAATATAAAATAATATAATATTTGATAAAATTAAATTTGAAGTGAAAACCATACGAGAAGTTTTTACGATATAAATCTCGAACATTTAAAACTTTAATGTGAAGTTTTTTATTAAGATTTTTTTTATTCTTAATTTTTATAATATTCAAAGTTGTCTTTTATTATTATAAATTGAAAAAAAAATAAATATTTAAAATATTTTTAGATTAAGTCGTATTGATTTAAGAAATATTTTTATTGCATCACTAATTTTTGCAAAATATATGCACATAAATGTTTATTTAGATATTTTAAATCACTTTATTTACTCATGTCATTTTGCGTATCTATATTTATTAAATATTATTAATACATATAATAAGATATCAAAATATAAACAAAAAAATTAAACACAATATATTAATACAAATAAATAGACATGTAAATTTTTTAACTCAGTCCCAAGGAATGGGATGCTCTGCCATGTATATATATTTAAAATGATATAGTTATGACCGAATATTATATTTAAATTTAAAGAGTTATATTTAATCAAATTATGTGTTTTTTATATAATTAATAAAATTATGTTTTTTTATATAATTAATATGAGATATTTTTATAATGTATAAAAGTAGAATCCATATGAGTTTTTAATTTTCCAAATAATGAATATAATTATCCATATATATATCGGTGGTTTTGAATCTAAGCTCTATTTAGGGTTTTAGTGCATTTTTAGTCCCTTTACACAGGGGATTGATGCAATTTTTACTTTGAAAATAGCACTAAAATTTCCTTATTTTTTTAATTAATATATGGTGCATTGTGGGTCATTTTAAATATTAAAATAATTTAAAATATAATTAAAGTAACATAAACTATTATGTGCAAGTGACATTTTAACAAGACAATTAAATCATTTCAATTTTTAGTATTGAACCAGTTTTTGTTCCGATGTGATTTTCACATAATTTTAGATTAATACCATGTTAAATGTTTAATTTTACTACTAAAAATGAGTCAGAGTGTCCATGGGATTACTGTTGCAATTTTTAAAAAACAAGAGTACTAAAGTGAAACAATCTCCTAAACATACTAGAGTAACCTTTCATTTAATGCTTACAAAAAAAATATACCTGAGTTTAACCTTTCCAATTTGACAACATCTCTCAAATTTTTTTTTATTGATATGAGAGTGGATATCTGAGTTTAAACATTTAGATCTGTGTGTTTTATGATTAATTATATATTATTTTTGTTAGACTAGTCATGGACACGTTCTATGCACATGTTCCATTTTTCTTGTTGTTTATAGTTTTATTTATTTCATGTACGTACACGTGAATTGAATCAAAAATATTAAGTCTTAATAAATAACAAATATTAAAAGTCTTATATAATTGTTCAACAAAATTAAAATCATGGAAAATATAAAATATCCTAACTTAGGACAATTACAATCATAATATTCATATTTTACTGACTGACTGTAATTTCATGGCTTACACTTTGTCCAAATTTCTACCAACTAAATCATTCATTTTTTTTACACATAAGTTGGTAATTAATTTTAACTTGGGTCGACATATAATTAATAATACTCCTTGTTTTTTTTTATAGTTATGGGTACTTCAATGACAAGTATTCATCCAAATAGAAATGAGTGTGTGGTTTCTCTGTGTATATCATTTTATTTGGGAAAAAAATTGAAGTTAATTGTGTAACTTCAAGGGTAAAAAAAAATCATTTATCACGAAAAGAAAAAAAATTATTTAGGATATTTATGTAAATTTAATTGTTAATTGTTTTGCTCTAATACATATATTGAATTTTCACATTATTGTTAACAAATAACTTGACTCAAGATTGTTTCAATTTTTCATAATCTAACTATTATCTATTACCACCATAAAAGAGTGAGTTTATCATTTGAAGAGTGAAATAACATAATTTCCTTATTTTTGCATATATTTCATGTTTGTGATCCCTTTACAAATTATATGTTCAATTAAATAAAAATTAATTAATATATCATCAATCTTATTTATCACATATTATCTATTAGATTGTAATTTATTTAACTTAATTATTTTTTTAACAAATTTAATTACAATAAATAATGACAAAGAATTCCCATTCATAATTAAATTTTTTTTAGAAAGATAATTATCATTCAAATTTCAAATATATATAATAGTTTTGAAGAATAAAAATGTACATCTAAAATATTTATAAGAAAAAAAATTGAAAACCAATTACTATACTAATATGAAGTCAAAAATTATTTTGCTATATTATTAATGACTGTTTTCATTGAATATTTCAATAAAATCTTTCAAAAATTTAAGATAAATGTAATTCTTACCTTTAAAAATGTCACATGTTATCTTTTCATTATATATTTTCTTGCATTTTTAATTCAGTTTAATGAATTCTATTAAATTGATCGGTTGAATTTATTTAATTATTTTTTTATTTAATAATACAATAAACAAAAAAGTAGCTTAAAGAGTAACCAAAAAAAAAAAGTAATGAAAAAAGAAGAAGAAGATGACGGCTATTGCAGGTATCTATTTACTAATATCTTTATTATTAATTTTCTTATAAATTATAGATATAATTTAATTCAATAATAATAATAATTATTTTTTGTAACTGTCATTAGTTTGATAGGTTTGAATATCAAAAATTTGTAACGTTAACTTTAATTCATTACCTAATAATTAATTAATGCATAATAATTAACTCACTCTATTCACAATAATTTATGTTTAAAAATTTAAATATCATGTTAAGTACGATTAAGATATTCAAGTCCTCTTTTAAGGCTTTGGTAAAATAAAAAAGTTTACATTTAACGTTTTTTTCTTATCTTTTAATTATTTATTTTTTGTTGATTATTTTTTAGCACTTTTATTTGGTGAATTATACTATTTTCTTTTTAGTTCAAATAGAGTACATATTTTATTATTAAAAACTCATAAATGTGAGTATTTGTCTGATATTATGTAACATTCAATATTTTCATAAATTAAAGTTTATATTTATACTATAATTATATGAAGTGAAAGATTACTATATTATATTATTGGTTACTATATTATCATTGAGTATTGCATAAAAAAATTTAAAAATTAGATAAATGAATTTTTACTTTTAAAAATATTGCATGTTACCATTTCATTGGATAATTTCTTGCAATTAAAATAAATTTTATCAATCAAATTTATTTTTTATTATTTAATAATATATTAAACTAAAAAGTGGCTTAATAATTTAAGAGTAAAAAAAATTGCAATGAAAAAATAGAAGAAGAAGATATAGAGGACGGGTATCCATTTACTAATATATTTATTGTTACTCTTCTTATGAATTTTAGATGTCATTTAATTGTATAATAATAATTATTTTCAGTAACTGTCACATTATTCATTAATATTTAAATTTAATTCATAATGTATTGTTTCATGGATTTGAATACCATAAGTTTGTAAGATTAGTTTTTAACTCGTTACCTAATAATTAATTAATTGTATAATAATTAATTCACTCCATTCACAAAAAATATTGTTTGAAAGTTAAATATCACATTAAATATAATTAAGATATCCAAGTCCTAGTTTAAAGCCTTGGCAAAAAAAATTACATTTTAAGGTTTTTTAATTATTTATTTTTTATTGATTTTTTTCTCTTTTATATAGTAAAATTAAACTATTTTTAATTCAAACAGAGCACTAATTTTATTATGAAAAGACTTCATAAAAATGAATCTTTGTATGATAACCTTTAAAGCTCCGTATTCTCATAAAATAAAGTTTACATTTATTGATTTATAATTTTTATAAGTAATAATTGAAAAATTGAATCATGTATTCTCTTAAAAAATATCAATCCTTTAGCATCTTTGGTATCACAAAAATATACTACAATAAGTAAATCAAAGTATTGAAAGCAATTTTAATAAGTTTATATCTAAAAAGTATGAATAGAAAACATTTACAGTATTTTTAAAAATAATACATAAACAATATATAGTGGAATATAAAACTATCGTTTCTCAGAAATGATTAAAAGTTAGATTATTGTAATAACACAATGTATGATAGGAGATGATGAAACTAGGGGTTAATTTAGTAGGAAATTATAGTTGATCGTAACTTTAGTTACTCTTTTATCTATACAAATTTACCTATTGACTTATTGTTCACTAAACACAAAATTATATATACTCTTTATCCCCTATTAGAATCAATATAATATTTTTGATAAGAATAAAGAAAAAAATTATCGTAATATATGGTGAAAATAAGGTGAATATATATGATAATTTTCGTATTATTTTTAAATATTTTTTATTGATAATTTTTATTTTATTTTTAATGAACTTATTACTTAATATAAGATATAAATTTAAGTTCCTAAATAGATGAGTTATTAAAAATTTGATGAAATTGGTCTCAAAATCACATATTTGAATAATGTACTATATATGTATACGGTGAATTACTAATGTATAACATGTAAATATCTCGTGCATATATAGCCTTACATATCTAATATACCGTTTGTACATTTGTAATGTACAAGTAATACATTATAAATCCAATTATCTTTAGGCCAATTTCATTTCAACTTCAAAGATACGTTATTTTTGTGCCTAAAATTCCAAAATATATTATCATTAAATAATCTTCAGAAAAGAAGATTTTTAATTAAATTTTTAATTTTTTTAGTTTTAATCAAACAATTATTTTTTCTAAAGTACAAATAAATAACCTATGATGGACAACTTTGAAAAAAAATCGAAACCTAAAATTTATAAATAATAATAAAATATTTCCTAATTCTTTAAAATTTTGAAAAAAAAATCCCTTACAACCTTATAAATAATTTTTTTTTTGTTAAAATCACTAAATAGAAAATTTATGAAATTAATACAGATTCGATTATTATTTTTATATCAAAAACTTGAATTTTAGAATTATTTGTTTCTCAAAGGTGATGATCATTATTATCTAATTAATCTTTACATATTAATTGCACTAATTGTAACTTTAGGAATGATGTGTCTTTAATTATTGTACTAATATATATGCATTGAACGTATATATTTTCAAAATTTATGCATAAATTGAACATAAATTTATTTTTAAAGGGCTCAAAAAAGAAAAGAGCTAACTAATTAAGTTATATACGAAATATAAGTATATTTGTTTTTCCATTCTAATCATGAAGATATATTGTTTGTGTTGTCAGCATTGATATAGAAAGCGTAGTTGGAGGAGTAAGCATTAATGAAGTGCATGAAATAGTTGATGATCTCAATCATTCAGTTGTAATAAATACGATAAATGAGGAGCTAGGAAACTTGTTTGATTTAAGTGATGAGAGATGTATCTATAAAGTTCCTGAAACATTTCGATGCTTCAATCCTAAGGCATACACTCCCAAAATACTTTCTATTGGGCCAATACACCACGGCAATAAGGAGTTTAAAAGGATGGAAGAAATTAAGAAAAGATTCCTGAAAGCATTTCTTAGTCGTCGTATTAATAATAAATGTCTCGAGGATTATGTTGAGATTATAATAAAAAGAGAAAAAAGATTGCGTGCTGCTTATTTAGAACCCATTGAATTCAAGTCTCATGAGTTTGTGAAGATTATAATGTTAGACGCTGCTTTCATTATTGAATTCTTGTTAAGGAAGTTATTTCCTCATTTACATACCGGGCTCATTGACCTCCATTTATATCCTGAAAGAATGTTATCAGAAGTTGATACAGACTTGTTACTGTTGGAGAATCAGATCCCCTTTTTCATTCTCCAAGATCTATTTGATCCTATTGATGATAATGCTACTGGTATTGTAATAAAAGGTAATAAGCTTACGATTTCTCGTCTTTTCTACAAATTCTTTAAAAATATTTCATGTTTTAAAAACAAGCCCATTAGGATAACTAGTGAAGCAAAGCATTGCCTTGATTTTATGAGAATACTATACAAACCATCAGCTCCTTTGGAAAAAGAAAGTATAAAAAATAAAGAAAGTACGGATGATTGGGTCCAAACTCCTACTATTACGGAGCTACATCAGGCTGGAGTGGAGTTTAAAGCGATAAGTAGCGAAAACTTCCAACCTTGACAATATATACAGATTTTGAAGAAAGAATAAGAAACTTAATGGCGTATGAACAATGCCACCACTACATTGAAGAGAACAATATATGTGATTATGCTATATTAATGGATGATCTCATCAACACGTCAAGAGATGTAGATTTTCTTGTCAAGTATGGAATTATTGTTAACGCATTGGGAGATAATAGTAAAATTTGTGATCTATTCAACAATATTGGAAAGGGAATATATGGCTGGGAACCTCGAACATTCTACTTTGTTAAAACTAAAGAGGACATGATCAAGTATTGTAAAAACCCAATAAATCGATGGAAGGCTAGTTTGAAACAAAATTATTTCAACAATCCTTGGAGCACTGCTTCTGTAGTTGTAGTTATTTTGCTTCTCTTATTAACTATCATACAAGCAGTGACCTCTGTTATGTCTCTCGTATGAATATGTAATAAGTTTTCACATTTCTTCATTTTCTAATTTTTGTCACGCACATTTGCTTCTTCTTTTCATATGTATTGTTATTGTTCCAAACAAATTAAGGGTATTGTAATATGGTGTTTCGGATATCATACAA
Source organism: Hippophae gyantsensis (assembly GCA_030763125.1). Lineage (NCBI taxonomy): Eukaryota > Viridiplantae > Streptophyta > Magnoliopsida > Rosales > Elaeagnaceae > Hippophae > Hippophae gyantsensis. Next base: position 42,504,956 of record CM061038.1, on the reverse strand, counting down.
GCATGTTTTGTTGGTGGAATAAATTATGAATTATATCGTGTATTTATTGGTATTCGTGTAAATATTAGAATGTAATTTTTTTAACAAAAATATCAAGAAAATATTACATATCTTTAAATATTTTCTATATTAATGTAAAATTGAGTTGTTCATATGTTCATAAATATTGATATCGAACAAATATACACATAATGTTTATAGAATCTTAAAATTAAATTCTCTACGATAATTTATAAATTATTAGATTAAGTAATAATATTGTTTGACTTAAAATAATATATGATATGTATAATTTATTAATTTCTTAATATTTGGACACATTATATTCACTCAAATTAGTACTTTATTTGAAGTAGCTATTTGTTGAGAAGAACATTACATTAAATTTAATATTATATATTTAATCGATAATATTATTTAAAATTTTAAGATTTTTAAATAAATATATTACGTAAAAATTTATCTATATATTTTAAATATCGATATTTTTAATTCTTCCTTGTAATAAATTAGATAAATTGTTAGTTACATCGTAATCGCACAAACACCCAAAGCAACAAAAGGTTAACAAATGAATGCAGAAGCAAAAGCAAAATCAAATAAATAATATAGAATATATATTTTTACATTAATTTACTAATAATTAATTCTTAAATATAAATTCTGAACCTAATATTTCAGTAAATTTGTATCCTAAAAACAATACTATTTGTCCAAAATAGTTCTCAAATCTAAACCCCAATACGCCTAAAATTCTTCAAACATAGAAAATACATAAAATAAAGAAATCTAAAATTATTAATAACATTCTTCACTTGAGTTACTACAGTAGTTTTTTAACGAATGGGATAATCAAATGGGGAAAAAATTTATGGGCTGGGCTTGGAGATCATACTCCTTATCACCCCATTTTCTTATAATTTTATATAAATTATAGGATCAGATAATATAGAAATTATTTAAATTAAATTATTTGTATTGTTTAATTATTTAAATTAAAAATGATATTATTTAGTCTCTTAATTTTATAAAAATTATCAATTAATGATAAAATATATTATTTTTGTAGTTTTTTTATTTAAAATAAATTATTTTCTATCAAATAATTAAAATGTGATTAAAATACAAGCATTTAATAAAAATAAAAGTGAAATTTAATATGAATTAGTTTAATAAAAAATAAATAATAATAAAATATGTAAATATGTAATTCTCATTGTACTTGTGTTTGTGTGTTAATTTTTCCCATACAAGTCACAATTTTTGCTATTTTACTTAGTGTTATGCCTTATTATGTGTAAGGTTGATTACTATGGTTCAATAATACACGTATACGTACATATTTAGCAATAATTTATATACAAACATATTTACACATACTAGGGAGTTAGTATATGCAAGCATATTTATACGCAAACATTAAAGAATAGATATAGGAAGAGGTGCTTAAATAAGTTAAATTAAAACCTTTCGTAATTTTATTTTTTAATTTTTAATTAAGTCATATCGTATATTATTTATTATTTTAAAAAGAATTAATTTTAATTAAAAATATGAAAACTCCGTTACAAGCTGTGGCAACTCCAAGGCTACCATCACATTTGTACAAACGTATGGCAGTAGACATGTAATTCTTAATTTTGTTGTTCTTGAGATTATAATTTCCTATGAAAGTACAATCAAATTGTATTAATTTTGAAACTATCTAAAATTCACGTGAATTATATTTCGAAAACAAAGAAACATGAATTTATACATGCTTTATGAGGACTGAAACAGAGCATGTTAACAAATTTTAAAGTTTTCAATTGAATTTGCTTTTGTTAGTTCATAGTTGTTAGTACTTTATTTCTATTTGGCAAGTCGTTAAAGTTTTGAAAATGTGAGTTATAATATTCTACTCAATTTTTTCTTTCATCGTAAATATTAAAAAATTATGTAAATTTATATATAACAATTAAATAATAAACTATAATATAAGTTTAAATTTAATTCATAATCTATTGTTTCATGGATTTGAATACTTAATATTAGTTTTTAACTCATTAGCTAATAATTAATTAATTGTATAACAATTAATTCACTCTGTTCACAGTAAATATTGTTTGAAAGTTAAATATCATATTAAATATAATTAGGATATCCAAGTCCTAGTTTAAAGCCTTGCCAAAAAAATTTACATTTTAATTATTTATATTTTATTGATTTTTTTCTCTTTTATATAGTAAAATTAAATTATTTTTAATTCAAATAAAACACTAATTTTGTTACGAAAAAACTTCATAGAAGTGAATCTTTTTATGATAACCTTTAAAGTTTCATATTCTCATAAAATAAAGTATATTTTTATTGATTTATAATTTTTATAGCCGATAATTGAAGAATTGAATCATGTATTCTCTTCAAAAATATCAATTATCCTTTAGCATCTTTGGTATACTGCAATAAGTAAATTAAAGTATTGACTGTTGAAAAATTAGACAAATTCTCGATAAGTTATATTTATGAGAAAGTAAGAATAGAAAAATAACAAACAAATTTAATAATAGGATTCGACCAATCTTGCTTACGTCTCCCGATCTACTGTAGATCTTTTTACTGTAAGGGGAGAAATTACACAAGGTGTTTACAACACTCACAACTCACAACCCACAACCCAATTACATCCAAGAAAATTACTCTCAATTTTCTCTCACAAGAGCTTTTCTCTCTAAGCTTTTCTCTCAATTGGAATGAACACTTGGTTGATTAATTCATTACAATTACACATCTATTTATAGGAAAATTCACTCATTGAATTACTCCTTAAATTAAGCTCCTTGTTTTGCTCCATGAATTGCTTCATGTTTTGCTCCTTGTTTTACTCCATGTTTTGCTTCTTAATTTGCTCCTTAAATTAAGGAGCTTTATAGCAATCTCTAATAATCTCTCACTTGAAGACTGATTTCAATCTGTCTTCACACTTCGATAAATGCAGTAGCTTTTCTAGTCTTGTTACTCTAGTAGACCAACTGAAGTTGAGCACAACTTCAATTTCATGGCAAGCTCCCACTTGCTAACATCTCGAGTCTGACAAGCTTCATCATAGCATTCAGACTCTCCTCCATTAGTCAGCAATATATAGTTCATGTATCTCCTGTTAGGCACATGAGGTCGAGAAGACCTTCTTAATATAGGAGCTGTACTAGGAGGCTGTAGTGTGTCAAACTTTTGTGTACTGCTATGTCCAAAGTGTTCTTCTGGTTGAGGACTTGCTACAATTGGTTCCTTCACGGAACTATCTGGGACATCATCTGCATATACAAATACTGATTCATTCTGTTTTGAGTCATTGGTGTATGTTTTATGCATGTCCTTATACATCATTCTTTCATTCAAAATCACATCTCTACTACGGATCACTTTCTTGTTTTCGTCATCCCAAATGTGGTAGCCAAACTCATCCTCACCATAACCGGTGAATGTGCATTTCTTGGATTTGGGATCAAGCTTATTCCTGCCTTGATCACTGATAAGCACAAATGTTACACAGTCGAAAACTTTTAGATGTGATAGTTTTACCTCTTTTCTTCTACATACCTCCTCTGGTATTCTGTGCTCCAATGGTATTCTATGCTCCAATGGTATTCTGTGATCCAATGGAACACATGGGACTTGGTTGATCAAGTAAGCTACTGTGTTGAATGCTTCTACCTAGAACTGCTTCGGTAGACCTGACTGTATACAAATGCTTCTGGCTCTTTCTATCAACGTTCGGTTCATACGCTCAGCTACACCATTGTGTTGAGGCGTGCCTGGCACAGTTCTTTCCATTCTGATCCCGTGCTCATAGCATAAATTTTTGAATCTGGTGTCTTCATATTCACCACCATTATCGGTTATGAGCTTTTTGATCTTCAAACCTGTCTCATTTTCCACCATAGCTTTCCATCTTCTAAAAGCCTCAAATACTTTAGACTTATGCTTTAGAAAGTAAACTCATACCTTCTGAGAGTGATCATTGATGAAAGTCACGAAGTAGTGTTTCCTACCAATGGATAAGACAATCGTTGGTCCCCAAATATCAGAGTGGATAAGCTCTAACCTTTCCTTCTTTGGGGTTCTGCCACTTCTCTAAAAGTCGAATCTCTTTTTCTTTTCAAGTATGCAATCTTCACACATGTCTATCTCTGTTGACTCTAGACCTGGAAGTTTTCCCTTTGAGTGCATAATCTTCATCCCCTCATCACTCATGTGACCTAGTCTCTGGTGCCACAAATTTGATATCTCATTGCTTACTGCAACTACGATTGAACAATGTGCTCCGACTGTCATGTAAAGAGTATCACTCTTCTTGCCTCAAGAAACTGTCATTAGGACCTTTGAAATCTTCCAATCATCACCATGGAAGATCGTAGTCTAACCTTCACTGGCTAATTACCCTACTGAGATTAAGTTTCTTCTTAGGTCGAGAATATGCCTAACATCTTTCAGTACCCAAACAGACCTATTCAACTTAATCTTTACTACACATTTTCCAATAATAGCACACGGTTGATCATCACCAAGATATACATTTCCAAGGTTTCCGGGAACATATTTCTCAAAGAATTCTTTCTGTGAAGTAACATGGAACGATGCTCCAGAGTCAAACACCCAAGATTCTTCGTTGCTCTCCAAAGAGCATATCAATGCATCATCTCCTCCTGAGGTGGAAGTAACAGTTGCCTTTGCCTTCACTTGTTTGTCCTTCAGTGCACTTTTGCACTGATTTTTGTAGTGCTCAGTTCTCCCACAATTCTAACACTCGATAGTATTCAAGCTTTGAGAATTATTAGGATTTCTAGATTTAGACCTCCTGTCCTTTGATCTACCTTAGTAGTCTGTTCTGCCACGTCCATTCCTTCTGGTTGAATCTCTTCCTCTTGACTCTATATGCAAAACTGAAGAGGTTGACGATTCAGCCGACTCTCTATGTCAGATCTCTTCACTAAGAACCAGATCATGAACATCGTCAAATTTCAACTTATTGCTTCCTGACGAGCTACTCACAGCAGTGACAGTAGCATTCCAACTTTCTGGTAAAGAAGACAAAAGTATCAATGCTCGTACTTCTTCATCAAATTCAATTTCAACATAACTTAACTGGGTTGTGACTGTGTTGAGTTCATTGATATATTGAGCTACCGATGTGCCTTCCGTCATACGCAAATTGAACAAACGCCTCATCGAGTGCACTTTGTTTGAGGCTAATGACTTCTCATACATATTGAAAAGAGTTTTCATAAGACCCATCATGGTTTTTTCCTTTGCTATGTTGAAAGCAACATTACGTGATAACGTCAATCGAATAATTCCAAGCGCTTGTATGTCTAGAAGATTTCAATCTTCTTCGTTCATAGCATCTGGCTTCTTCCCTGAGAGAGGTTGATATAGATTTCTTTGATACAGATAATCCTCTATCTGCATTTTCCAAAACTCGAAATCTATGCCATCGAATTTCTCTAGTTTCACCTTTCCTTCATCTGTGGTCATTGCTCCCACTCAAATCTGACTTCCTCCGGATCATTTTTGACTATTTCTGTAAATCACCGTGTATTAGAACACCTCCGTCAACGAACAAATATCATCGACAAATTTCACTATTCACTTGGATAGTATCCTTGCAAGAAAATGACAGAAATCGCCATCTACAGCTCTAATACTAGTTGTTGGAAAATTAGGTAAATTCTCGATAAGCTAGATTTATGAGAAAACAAGAATAGAAAAATAACACACAAATTTGATAACGGAGTTTAGTCAATCTTGTTTACGTCTCCGGACCTGTTGTAGATCTTTTTACTGAAAGAGGAAAAATTACACAAAGTGTTTACAACACTCACAACTCACAACCCACAACCCAATTACACCCAAGAAAATTACTCTCAATTTTATCTCACAAAAGATTTTTTCTCTAAGCTTTTCTCTCAATTGGAATGAACACTTAGTTGATTAATTCATTACAATTACACATCTATTCAAAGAAAAATTCACTCTTTGAATTACTCCTTAAATTAATGGTTCCTTAAATTGCTTCTTGAATTAAGCTCCTTGTTTTGCTCCGTGAATTGCTTCATGTTTTGCTCTATGTTTTACTCCTTGTTTTGCTCTATGTTTTACTCAAATTGTTCCTTGAATTAAGCTACTTGTTTAACTACATGTTTTGCTCCTTAAATTAATGAGCTTTATAACAATCTACAACATTGATACCAATTTTATAAGTTTATATCTAAAAAGTATGAATAGAAGACATTTGTAATACTATTATAAAAATAACACACAAACAATAGTTGAATATAAAATTATCATTTCTCACTCAAGAATTAAATTATAAATTAATTATTGTAATAACACAGTGTATCACAGGAGATGAAGAAACTAGAGGTTAATCTAGTAGTAAATTATAAACTAATTGTCACTTTAATTACTATTTTATCTATACAAACTACATATTGATTTACAAACTACATATTGATTTATTGTTGACTAAACACTAAACTATAAATACTCTTTATTTTCTACTAGAATTGATATAATATTTCTGGCAATAACAAGAAAAACAAAACAATTATCTTATTATATGGTGAAAATAAGGTGAATATATATATGATAATTTTCATATTATTTTTAAATATGTTTTATCCATCATAATTTTGTAAGTTATTATTATAATTATTATTTATAAGATATAAATTTAAGTTCCTAAATAGATGAGATATTGGAAATTTTATGAAATTGACCTCAAAATTAGAGATTTGAATAATGTAATTATGCATATGGTAAATTATTAATGTATAACGTGTACATATCTCTTGTTCAATTCTACACTTTGACATCTAGGATTTGTTCATTTTTTATTAATGATATTAATTAAACATATTATTTAATTATGTATACAATGAATATATTTCAAGTATTATTATATATAAATTTTCTAATTATTAGAATATATATCAAAACATACATAATATAAAACAGTTATCATTTTAATTATTTTACAAAACCATTTCTATACAAATTAAAAAATAAGTAACATGCCAACATTAATATATAAAAACCAATCACTTTGATTGATTCTAATTTCTAAACATGTTACTATATCATAATTAAAAAGTAATATTAATTATACGTATATAACATTCTATAGAAGTATATAAGGACTACTATAGTAACATATTTAACATTTTAACACATAAGTAGCATATATAAATAAAAATAATAATACTACTTAGTTTTTAATTATTATTTGATTTTTATTAATATATATATTATTTATATAAAAATAAATTTATCCACGTACAATAAACCCATGACATTTCAGATATTATTTTCGCATAAAATAAGTTAAACATAATAACAAGTAAAATAAAAAACATACCTAAATCAAAAATTTATACAAAAAATAAAACAAACTGAATAATAAACTGCAAAATTCTACTTAATAAAATATAATTATTTATAATATATAAATAAATTTATCCACACATAGTAAATATATATAATCCATCAAACCTATAACATTTCAGATATTATTTTCACATAAAATAAGTCAAACATAATAACAAGTAAAATAAAAAACATACTTAAATCAAAAATTTATACAAAAAATAAAACAAACTGAATAATAAACTGTAAAATTCTACTTAATAAAATATAATTATTTATAATATATAATTAAATTTATCCACGTACAGTAAATATATATAATCTATCAAACTTACAACATTTCATATATTATTTCCACATAAAATAAGTCAAACATAATAACAAGCAAAATAACTTTAGTATTTCGCTCAAAAAATAGTAGATCTGAAAGATAATGAGAAGAAGAATATAACTCACAAAATGATGTTACAAATGGTGGTCGGAGGTGGCCGAAAATTTAGAAAGAAGGTGGCAGTGTAGCTCGATTTTGGGAGAAAATGGAGAAAAGAAATGAAGAAATTGGGGTTCTGCGTAAAAAATGAGCCAAATTTGGATATATTAGGTGGATAGCGTCGGTTTGCCACATCAAACGATGCTAGCCACATGGGTAGCGTTGGTTCGCCACGTCAACCGATGCTATCCACGCAATTAAATTTTTTTTTGTCAATTATTATTTTATTTAGACTATGCATATACGTACTATAGAAATAGAAAAAATAATTACTTTAGAATAATATTTAATTAAAACATATACACAAAATTCAATAAAGATATATTGTAGGTATATATATAAATTTAAATATACAAACAATAAACAAAATTATATAATTTTTAAAACTAATTGTCTAAAAAGAAAGAAAAAATTATACTATTTTTATCCAACTTAAATTCTAAAGAGTCAAATAAAATAGGAATTAATTTTAATTGTAATTATTTCATCCATTTTTTAATTTAAAAAATATAATTTTTAAAACTAATTGTCTAAAAAAAAGAAAAAATTATACTATTTTTATCCAACTTAAATTCTAAAGAGTAAAATAAAATAATAATTAATTTTAATTGTAATTATTTCATCCATTTTTTAATTTGAAAAATAGGACGTAGCGTCGATTGATGTGGAGAATCGACGTTACCCACGTGAATAGTGTCGATTCGTCACTTGAATCGACTTAAATATCCATTTTTTAGTATTACTTAGATATCTAATATACATTTTGTACATTTGTAATGTACAAGTAATAGATTATCAAGCAAATGATCTTTAGGACAAAATATATGTTCATTAAATAAACTTCAGAAAAGAAGATTTTTAATTAAATTTTTGTTTTTTTTAGTTTTAATCAAACAAATATTTTTATTAAAGTACAAATAAATAACCTGTGATGGACGACTTTGAAAAAAAAAATCCAAACCTAAAATTTATAAATAATAATAATAATAAAATATTTCCCAATTCTTTAAAATTTTGAAAAAAAAAAATCCCTTATCATAAGGGTTCAAATGTTCACGTCAATGTTTGGGCAGTAGCTCATGATCCAACAGTTTGGAAAGATCCATTAGAATTCCGACCTGAGAGATACTTGGAAGAAGATGTGGACATGAAAGGTCATGATTTTAGGTTATTACCATTTGGAGCGGGTCGTCGGGTTTGCCCGGGAGCTCAACTTGGTATTAATTTGGTCACATCCATGTTGGGCCACTTACTGCACCATTTTAGTTGGAGACCACCGGAAGGAATCAAACAAGATGAGATTGACATGTCAAAAAGTCCAAGAATGGTCACATATATGAAAACACTACTACAAGCCTTGGCAACTCCAAGGCTACCATCACATTTGTACAAACGTATGGCAGTGGACATGTAATTCTTAATTTTGTTGTTCTTGAGATTATAATTTCCTATGAAAGTACAATCAAATTGTATTAATTTTAAAACTATCTAAAATTCATGTGAATTATATTTCGAAAACAAAGAAGAATGAATTTATACCTGCTTTATGAGGAATGAAACCGAGCATGTTAACAAATTTTAAAGTTTTCAATTGAATTTGCTTTTGGTACTTCATAGTTGTTAGTACTTTATTTCTATTCGGCGAAGTTGTTAAAGTTTTGCAAATGTGACTTATACTTTAGTAAATTTTGTGATATTAGATAATCACGATAACTTATATAAAAAAATATAATGATTAAATAATAATAAATTTAAACCGTAATTTATTATTAAATGAATTTGTAAATGTTTGAATTTTATTGGATAAATTTTATATATATATATATATATATATTTTCTTTCTCTTTGCATACTCTCGATCTCTTTTTTTCTTTTTTTTTTCTTTCTTCCTTTCTTATTCTTCTCTTTTAAGCTCTGTTTTCTTTTCGTTTTTCCTTTCTTCTTCTTCTTCTCTCTTAAACTCTATTTTCTTTTCTTTTCTTTTTTCCTTTCTTCGTCTTCTATGTTAAGTTCTGTTCTCTTTTTCTTTTTTTCCTTTCTTCTTCTTCTTCTCTCTTAAGCTCCATTTTCTTTTCTTTTTTCCTTTCTTCTTCTTCTATGTTAAGTTCTGTTCTCTTTTTCTTTTTTTCCTTTCTTCTTCTTCTTTGTTAAGCTCTTTTTCTTTTTTCTTCTTCTTTTATGTTTCTTCCTTAATGAAAGTATATATATACCCACGAGAAACGGAAGTATAGCTTTAAGAAATGGAAGAATCAATTCAGAAACGAATTAAGGCATAAACGAAAAAATTAATTCAGAAATAAATTAAGATAGAAATAGAGAAATGAATTCAAAAACGAAAAAGAAAAGAAAATAACTTAGTTTTTGATTTTAAAACAACTTTAATTCATATAAAATTTCAACATTCTTTTTTGGGAGATTATAGTTGTTTTTTATTGTGTTTCATTAATATTAATATGATAAAACTAAGTTTATTGTTAAAATAAACATAAATTTATTTTTTAAAGGATTTAAAAATAAAAATACGTAATTTATATATGATACATATGTATATCTGTTTTTCCCTTCTTATCATGATGAAATAGGGTCGATCCTTTCTTCTTATTTTTATTGAGTTTTAAATCTTAGCTTTTAAATGTTACACGTTATTTTATAAAAATAATTTTAAGGATTGATATATCATTTTGTATCATTAAATAAAATTTTTATTATAAATGAAATTAAAAAATATTTAATCGTTTCTTAATAAAATTAATAGAAAAAAAGCTCAACAAAAGATCCATTTTCGACGAAATATCATTTGTATCGCCGGCATTAATATAGAGAAATAAGAAATATCATTTGTGTTATTAATATTATATTATATATTTAAAATGCCTCATAACTATTATTTAAGCTATATAGTATTTTTTTCTAATTAAATAAAATTAAGTTATCAATTCTCGTGATTTTATGTTCTCTTAATTTATATATGTGATAAAAAAAGTTAATTAAAATTAAATTTAACGTCTTGTGAGTGTTGTACGTATCCCTCATTAAAAATAATACATAAATTATAATCTAAATTAGTGAGTCATATAATTTAATAACTATTTAAATTATATTAATTCTATCATAATATAATAATAGATATTGATATTGTTTGTATTTAAACTTTTCTAATATATTTATTTGGCGTTCAATTTACAACATCAAAGAACGGCTCAGGCCTAAACTATTTTTATATTTATATTCTCATCTTAACCTATAAAATAAATAAACACAAATCATTTCAACAATAATTCTTTTAACCAAATTCTTATGATTATTGCTAAACAAATAAGCACGTACAGATCATTTCAACAATTCTTCTTCACTTAATTCTTAATGTTACTGTTTAAATTTATAAATATGTATATATTAAGTATCCTTTATATTCTTAAAATATGAATCTCCATCATCTTTCTTTATGTTTTGAAACTTAATTAAAATGTTCCTCCCAGCTTTTTCTAAATATTTTGCATTCCAATACAATTATCTAACAATTAATTGAAATGTTAAGATTAACAAAAGTACCTACTTAAATAATTAATTCTAACTTTAAACTTCTAACATATATTTCAAGCTTTCAATGAATCCTTTATTATTTGGTTTCAAATTTACATTTCATTTCAAAGAATAACTCTTTCCTTACTCAATTGTAAATTACATACAAATCTGCAACATTTTTTCTCTAAAACATAAAGTTTAAAGGTTAGACATCTATCTAACATAAATAATCATTCCTAACTTACAACTTTGAACATATATTTTTATGATGTAAGCATAATCAATTTATCCACACAGTTTTACTTTTTATGTTTTAGAATCTTTTTTATTGACTTGAAATTTACTTCATCTATACAATTAATTATCAAGTTTACATTTCATTTCAAAGAATAACTCTTTCCTTACTCAATTTTAAAGTACAAATCTGCATCAATTCTTCTCCAAAGCATAAAGTTTAAAGGCTAGAAATCTCCCTAACGTAAATAATTATTCCTATCTTACAATTTTAAACATATATTTTTATGCTTTAGAATCTTTTTTATTGACTTTAAATTGACTTCAACCACACAAGCAATTATATAATATTATTTTAGCGAGGGAGGTTTGCCTAAATATGATTTACAAGTAAGGGAAGCAAAAGAAGGTGTGATTTCTCTAGAAGTAATTGTTAGTCTAGTGCTTCTTTCCAATGGCTACAAGCAATGTGAATAAGATGGAGCACTCCTTTAGGTATGACACTCTTTTTCTTCTTTCTTTCTTATTTTTTTCCCTCTCAATTTTTTTATTTGATGGTGCCCTCCACTAGGTATGACACTCTTTTTCTTCTTTGTTTGTTTTGTTTTTTTTTTCTTTTTCAAATTTTAATGTAAGAAAATGAAAATTTCAATCAAGTACATTAAAATTTATAAGTTTTAAAATATAAAATAATATAATATTTGATAAAATTAAAATTTGAAATGAAAACCATATGAGAAGCCTTGACAATATAAATCTGGAACCTTTAAAACTTTAATATGAAGTTTTTTATCAAGATTTGTTTTATTCCTAGTTTTTATAATGTTCAAAGTTTCCTTCTATTATTATAAATTGGACAAAAATAAAATATTTAAAGTATTTTTGGATTACATCATATTGATTTAAAAAATATTTTTATATAATATATATTACTATCATTCTATTGCATCATTAATTTTTGTAAAATATATGAACATAAGTGTTTATTTGGCTATTTTAAATCACTTTACTTACTCATGTTCTTATATATTAAATATTATTAATACATACAATAAGATACCAAATATAAACAAAAAAAAATTAAACGAAATACATTAATATAAATAAATAGAATTGTAAATTTTTTTAACTCGAGGTGGAGTCCCAAGGAATGGGATGCTTTGCCATCTGTGTGTATATATATATTTCCAATGAGTTATGACTAAATATTATATTTAAATTTAAATAGTTGTATTTAATAAAATTATATATTTTTATATAATTAATGTGCCATATTTTTATAATATATAAAAGTAGTATCCATATGATTTTTTTAATTTTTCAAATAATGAATATAATTGTCCATATGAGTATTATATATATATATTGGTGGTTTTGAATCTAAGCTATATTTAGGGCTTTAGTGCATTTTTAGTCCCCTTAGGGATTGATGCAATTTTTACTTTAAAAATAGCACTAAAAATTACTTATTTTTTTTAATATTTGGTGCACGGTGGGTGATTTTAAATATTAAAATTAGAATTAAATATTAAAATATAATTAAAGTAACGTAAACTATTATGTGCAAGTGACATTTTAACAAGACAACTAAATCATTTCAATTTTTAGTATTGAACCAGTTTTGTTCCAATGTGATTTTCACATAATTTTAGATTAATACAATGTTAAATGTTTAATTTTATTACTAAAAATGAGTCAGAGTGTCCATCGGATTACTGTTGCAATTTTTCAAAACAAGAGTACAAAAGCGAACCAATCTCCTAAACATATATGGGGATAAAAATAGCACACAATCCTTATTTAGTGCTTACAAAAAAAAATCTTATATAATAATGCAATTGATCATATAAAAAAAACTCACTCTATTCACAATAATTTATGTTTAAAAATTTAAATATCATGTTAAATACAATTAAGATAGTCAAGTCCAATTTTAAGGCTTTGGTAAAATAAAAAAGTTTACATTTAACGTTTTTTTTCTTACCTTTTAATTATTTATTTTTTGTTGATTATTTTTTAGCACTTTTGAAGCAAAAACGTTGTAAAAACCCAATAAATCGTTGGAAGGCTAATTTGAAGCAAAATTATTTCAACAATCCTTGGAGGACTGCTTCCGTAGTTGCAGCTATTTTGCTTCTCTTATTAACTATCATACAAGCAGTGACTTCTGTTATATCTCTAGTATGAATCTATAGTAAGTTTTCACATTTCTTCATTGACTTCTGTTGTGTCTCTAGTATGAATCTGTAGTAAGCTTTCACATTTCTTCATTTTTTATTTTTTGTCACGTACATTTGTTTCTTCTTTTCATATGTATTGTTATTATTCTAAATAAATTAAGGGTATTGTAACATGGTGTTTTGGATATCATACAAGCATGTCTTGTTGGTGGAAAGAATTATGAATTATAGCGTGTATTTGTTTATCTCTTAATATTAATTTTTTTAACAAAAATATTAAGAAAATATTACATATCTTTAAATATTTTCGATATTAATGCAAAATTGAGTTGTTGATATGTACATAAATACTGATATTGAACAAACGTACACATAATGCTTATAAAATCTTGAAATTAAATTCCATAAAATAATTTACAAATTATTAGATTAAATAATAATATTATTTGAGTAAAAATAATATATGATTTGTATAATTTATTAATTTTTTAGGCACGTTATATTCATTCAAATTAATACTTTATTTGACATCAAGCTATCTTTGATATGTAGTTATTTATTGAGAAGAATATTACATTAAATTCAATATTATATATTTAATTGATAATATTATCTAAAATTTTAAGGTTTTTAAATAATTTTTCATCTATATATATATTATCTATATATTTTAAATATCGATATTTTTAATTCTTTTTTTATTAAATTAGATAAATTGTTAGTTACATCATAAGCGCACAAACACCCAAAGCAATAAAAGGCTAACAAATGAATGCAGAAGCAAAAGCAAAATCAAATAAATAATATATAATATATTTTTTTTACATTAATATACTAATAATTCTTAAATATAATTTCTTAACCTAATATTTCAGTAAATTTGTATCCTAAAAACAATACCATTTGTCCAAAATAATTCTCAAATCTAAACCCCAATACACCTAAAATTCCTCAAACATAGAAAATACATAAAATAAAGAAATCTAAAATTATTAATAACATTCTTCACTTGAGGTACTACAGTACTCAATTTTTTTTAAACGATTGGGATAATCAAATGGGGAAAAAATTTATGGGGTGGGCTTGGAGATCATACTCCTTGTCCTATCTGGCACCCAAAACCCCATTTTCTTATAAATTTATATAAATTATAAGATTAGGTAACATAGAGTTATTTAAATTACCTTTCATTATTTAAATTAAAAATGATATTATTTAGTCTCTTAATTTTATAAAAATTATTAATTAGTAATAAAATATATTATTTTAATGATTTTTTATTTAAAATAAATTATTTTTTATCAAATAATTAAAATGTGATTAAAATACAAGCATTTAACAAAAATAAAAATAAAATTTAATATGAACTAGTTTAATAATAAAATATGTAAATATATAAATCTCATTGTACTTGTGTTTATATGTTGGTTTTTCCTGTACAAGTCACAATTTTTACTATTTTACTTAATGTTTTGCCTTATTCTGTGTAAAGTTGGTTACTATTGTTCATTAATACACGCACACGTACATAACTAAGAATAATTTATATACAAACATATTTACACATATTAGGGAGTTAATTTTCATAATGCACATGCCACGTGGAGTGCACATTCTCTTACCAACGTTGTAACTTGCATTTTGGTACGTTTCGAATGCAAATATTTATGAATTTTACTCGATAATTTTTAAAATAAAAAAATATGAGTTTTAGCATCACGTCGTAGACCTCACCATATACCTTACCACCACCCTTGGTGAGGTTGCTGACAAGGTGATTGGCGAGATTATATATATATTCTCATTTTTTTTATTTTTTACCTATCGTTTTAGTATCCAAATTTTGTCAAAATTTATTTTGAAATTTTTATATGTTATTTATATTATTTTGTAGAGAGTACATTTAAGTGTGGATTATTTTGAGATAAGTTATCAAATCATTATTTAAAAAAATTATTTTTAATTAAAAATATTAAAGAATAGATATACGAAGAGATGGTTAAATAAGTTAAATTGAAACCTTTCATAATTTTATTTTTTAATTTTTATTTAATTCATATTGTCTATTATTTATTATTTTTTAAAAAATTAATTTTAATTAAAAATATTAAAATATTAGTTTTAATTAACAATTTGTTATGATATCTTGAGTAAATTATGAAGTGGGTTTAATAGCTTTTCAAAATTTGAAACTTAGTTACTTAGTTCGGAAAAGTAACAGCATAATGACATATAACAAATTTGTACATGCTTTTTCAAATTTTTTTAAAAAACTTTGTTTTAAAAAACTAATTCAAAAATTATTCATATTATAATTTTCTTTATCGAATATAATTGAAGAAATAAAAAAAATTAATTTTTAAAAAGTAGTTGGCCAATTTTATGAAGTTTTTTAATTTCAAATTTTTAAGTTTTATGGAAGTTTTACCTAATATTTCCACCAAGTAATTAGAAATAGAGTTGGTAAAGTTTGGTGGAGTAGGTTTATGTTTTTGTTGTTGCATAAATACTTGTTTCTCTTTTAACTACCGTTTTGGTTGTACAATTAGTTTTTAAAGACAAAAACTTGTAGCATTTTATCTCTTTGTAATGGTTAAATGAAAACTGTGCAGGATATGATTACTGTTGGCATGGATACAACTACTATATCAGCAGAATGGGCCATGGTTGAGAAAATTAGGAACCCAAGAGTGCAACAAAAGGCCCAAGAGATGGATTGTGTTGTCAGGTATGGCTAAAGAAGCACTACGGCTGCACCCTCCAACCTCTGTCATGCTTCCCCACCGGGCTAACTCCAATGTCAAGATCGGTGGCTACAACATCCCTAAGGGTTCAAATGTTCACGTCAATGTTTGGGCAGTAGCTCGTGATCCAACAGTTTGGAAAGATCCATTAAAATTCCGACCTGAGAGATACTTGGAAGAAGATGTGGACATTAAAGGTCATGATTTTAGGTTATTACCATTTGGAGCGGGTCGTCGAGTTTGCCCGGGACCTCAACTTGGTATTAATTTGGTCACATTCATGTTGGGCCACTTACTGCACCATTTTAGTTGGAGCCCACCGGAAGGGATCAAACAAGATGAGATTGACATGTCAGAAAGTCTAGGAATGGTCACATATATGAAAACACCATTACAAGCTGTGGCAACTCCAAGGCTACCATCACATTTGTACAAACGTATGGCAGTGGACATGTAATTCTTAATTTTGTTGTTCTTGAGATTATAATTTCCGATGAAGGTACAATCAAATTGTATTAATTTTGAAACTAGTTAAAATTCATGTGAATTATATTTCGAAAACAAGGAAGAATGAATTTATACCTGCTTTATGAGGAATGAAACAGAGCATGTTAACAAATTTTAAAGTTTTCAATTGAATTTGTATTTGGTACTTCATAGTTGTTAGTACTTTATTTCTATTTGGCGAAGTTGTTAAAGTTTTACGAACGTTACTTATATTTTAGTTTGTAGATATGAGATAATTACGAAAATTTATATCTAAATATAATAATTAAATAATAATAAATTTAAACCGTAATTTATTATTAAACAAATTTATAAGTGTTTATATTTTCTTTCTCTTTGCATACTCGATCTCTTTTTCCCTTTTTTTTTCTTTCTTCCTTTCTTATTCTTCTCTTTTAAACTCTGTTTTCTTTTCGTTTTTCCTTTCTTCTTCTTCTCTATTAAGCTCTATTTTCTTTTCTTTTTTCCTTTCTTCTTCTTCTATGTTAAGTTCTGTTTTCTTTTTCTTTTTCTTTTTTTTCCTTTCTTCTTCTTTTTTCTTCTTTTTCTTCCATGTTTCTTCCTTAATGAAAGTATATATATACCCACGAGAAACGGAATTAGAGCTTTAAGAAATGGAAAAATCAATTCAGAAACGAATTAAGACATAAACGAAAAAATTAATTCAAAAATAAATTAAGATAGAAATAGAAAAATAAATTCAGAAACGAAAAAGAAAAGAAAACAACGTAGTTTTTGATTTTAAAACAACTTTAATTCATATAAAATTTCAACATTCTTTTCTTGGAGATTATAGTTATTTTTTATTATGTTTCTTTGATATTAATTTGATGTATATGAGTTTAAAAAATGTTTAAGTGTTGATATTTTATTAGTTCTTTTTCTTTTATTTTGATTTGCTCATTTTATTCTAATTGGATAGCTAAATCGTATGTTTGACATGCTATGACATAATTATATTTTTCTATCTAAAATAGAGATCTTTTGTGATGAAACTAAATTTATTGTTAAATTGAAAGTAAGTTTATTTTTTAAAGGTGTTAAAAGTAAAAATAATTTTAAGGATAGATATATCATTTTGTATCATTAAATAATTTTTTTATTATAAATGAAATTAAAAAAAAATTAATCGTTCCTTAATAAAATCAATAGAAAAAAAAGCTCAACAAAAGATCCATTCCGAACGAAATATCGTTTGTATTGCCGACATTAATATAGAGAAATAAGAAATGTCGTTTGTGTTATTAATATTATAAATTTGTTATATTTATAAAAAATATTATATTATATATTTAAAATGCCTCATAACTATTATTTAAGCTATATAGTATTTTTTTCTAATTAAATAAAATTAAGTTATCAATTCTCGTGATTTTATGTTCTATTAATTTATATATGTGATTAAAAAAGTTAATTAAAATTAAATTTGTAGCGTCTTGTGAATGTTGTACATATCCCTCAAAAGCGTAACCCGTGCTAATAGATATTGATATTGTGTGTATTTAAACTTTTCTAATATATTTATTTTGCGTTCAATTTATAACATCAAATAATTCTCACCTTAACCTATAAAATAAATAAGCACAAATCATTTCAATAATTATTTTCAACTAATTCTTATGATTATTGCTAAACAAATAAGCAAGTATCATTTCAACAATTCTTCTTAACTTAATTCTTAATGTTACTGTTTAATTTATAAATATGTACATATTAAGTATCCTTTACATTTTTAAAATATGAATCTTTTTCATCTTTTTTTTTTGTTCCAAGAAAAATTACTAACATCGAGATTGAGCTCTAGATAAAAAGCTTAATTAAAATGTTTCTCCCAGTTTTTTTCTAAATATTTTGCATTCCAATACAATTACGTAACAATTAATTGATCAAATGTTAAGATTAATAAAGTTACCTACTTAAATAACTAATTATAACTTTAAACTTCTAACATATATTTCACGCTTTCAATAAATCCTTTATTATTTTGTTTCAAGTTTACATTTCATTTCAAAGAATAACTCTTTCTTTAATCAATTTTAAAGTATAAATTTGCATCAATTCTTCTCCAAAGCATAAAATTTAAAGGCCAGAAAGATAAATAATATATTATTCCTAACTTGTAATTTTGAACATATATTTTTATGGTACAAGCAATTATACGGTTATAATTTTTATATGTTTTAGAATTTTTTTTATTGACTTGAAATTGACTTCATCCCCACGAGCAATTATATAATATTATGTTAGCCAGGGAGGTTTGCCTAAAACTGATTTACAAGTAAGGAAAGAAAAATAAGGCGTGATTTCTTGAGAAGCAATTGTTACTCTAGTGCTTCTTGTCAATGGTTAGAAGCAACATGAATAAGATGGAGCCCTTCTGTAGGTATGACACTCTTTTTCTTCTTTGTTCTTTTTTTTTTCTTCAAAAGTTTAGGGAGCTCATATGCTATAGACTGAAAATTATATAATATAAATAAATAAACAAAAATACAATAAATTAATAAATTTAAAATCATATAAATATAATTAAATTAATTAACCAAATTTTAATGTAAGAAAATTAAAATTTCAATCAAACACATTAAAATTTATAAATTTTAAAATATAAAATAATATAATATTTGATAAAATTAAAATTTATAAGTGAAAACCATACGAGAAGCTTTTACGATATAAATCTCAAACCTTTAAAACTTTAATATCAAGTTTTTTATCAAGATTTTTTTATTCTTAGTTTTTATAATGTTCAATCTCAGCTTTTATTATTATAAATTAGATAAAAGTTAAATATTTAAAGTATTTTTAGATAAAATCATATTAATTTAAGAAGTATTTTTATATAATATATATCACTATCATTCTATTGCATCACTATTTTTTGTAAAATATAAACAAAAAAAATTAAACGCAATATATTAATATAAATAAATAGAATTGTAAAAAATTTAACTCGAGGTGGAGTCCCAAGGAATGGGATGCTTTGCCATCTGTGTGTATATATATATTTACAACGAGTTATGACATTGTGGGTCATTTTAAATATTAAAATAATTTAAAATATAATTAAAGTAACATAAACTATTATGTGCAAGTGACATTTTAACAAGACAATTAAATCATTTCAATTTTTAGTATTGAATCAGTTTTTGTTCCAATGTGATTTTCATATAATTTTAGATTAATACAATGTTAAATGTTTAATTTTATTACTAAAAGTGAGTCAGAGTGTCCATCGGATTACTGTTGCAATTTTTCAAAACCAGAGTACAAAAGCGAACCAATCTCCTAAACATACATGGGGATAAAAATAGCACACAATCCTTATTTAGTGCTTACAAAAAAAAATCTGATATAATAATGCAATTGATTATATAAATTTCATGTTGATCATATAAAAAAAAAACTCACTCTATTCACAATAATTTATGTTTAAAAATTTAAATATCATGTTAAGTACAATTAAGATAGTCAAGTCCAATTTTAAGGCTTTGGTAAAATAAAAAAGTTTACATTTAACGTTTTTTTTCTTACCTTTTAATTATTTATTTTTTGTTGATTATTTTTTAGCACTTTTATTTGATCAAATTATACTATTTTCTTTTTAGTTTAAATAGAGTACATATTTTAATATTAAAAACTCATAAATGTGAGTATTTGTCTTATATTATTTAACGCTCAATATTTTCATAAATTAAAGTTTACATTTATGCTATGAAGTGAAAAATTACTCTATTATATTATTGGTTATTATTATCATCGAGTATTCTAATAAAAAAAAATTTAAATTAGATAAATGATTTTTTACTTTTTAAAATATTGCATGTTACCATTTCAATGGATAATTTCTTGAAATTAAAATAAATTTGATGAATTATATTAAATTTGATCAACAAATTTATTTTTTATTTTTTAATAATATATTAAACTGAAAAGTGGCTTAATACTTTAAGAGTTAAAAAAAATTGTAATGAAAAAAAAGAGAAGAAGAAGATGTAGAGAACGGGTATCCATTTACTAATATATTTATTGTTACTCTTCTTATGAATTTTAGATGTCATTTAATTGCATAATAATAATTATTTTCAGTAACTGTCACATTATTCATTAATATTCATAATATTTAAATTTAATTCATAATGTATTGTTTCATGGATTTGAATACCATAAGTTTGTAAGATTAGCTTTTAATTCATTACCTAATAATTAATTCACTCCATTTACGATAAATATTATTTGAAAGTTAAATATCATATTAAATATAATTAAGATATCCAAGTCCTAGTTTAAAGCCTTGTCAAAAAAAAAATTACATTTTAAGGTTTTTTAATTATTTAGTTTTTATTGATTTTTTTCTCTGTAAAATTAAACTATTTTTAATTCAAATAGAGCACTAATTTTATTATGAAAAGACTTCATAAAAATGAATCTTTGTATGATAACCTTTAAAGCTCCATATTCTGATAAAAAAAGTTTACATTTATTGATTTATAATTTTTATAACTAATAATTGAAGAATTGAATATGTATTCTCTTAAAAAATATCAATCCTTTAACATCTTTGGTATCACAAAAATATATTACAATAAGTAAATTAAATTATTAACACCAATTTTAATAAGTTTATATCTAAAAAGTATGAATAGAAAACATTTGCAGTATTATTATAAATTAATACACAAACAATATATGGTGGAATATAAAACTATCGTTTCTCACTAAAGAAATGAATTAGAAGTTGATTACTGTAATAACACAATGTATAAACTGATTGTCACTTTAGTTACTCTTTTATCTATACAAATTGACATGTTGACTTATTGCTCACTAAACACAAAACTATATATACTCTTTATCCCAATCAATATAATATGTTGAGTCTAACATCGATCATGGATATCAGCATTGTGTTGGTTATTAGTCTAGGTGACCCATTTCCTGATAAGTGTGTTTTGAGGGAAAACTTTGATTGTCTAGTTTTCAACTTGGTATCAGAGCAGGTCCTTGGAGTCAACTGATGAGTCCCCTTTCGCTCACCTCACGGTTCTCCGATCATGCAGTGTTCCCGTCCGGTGTGAACAATCGGTCTTTGCGGTGTCCACATCCGATGTGAGGGGAAGTGTTGAGTCGTCCATCGACCAGGGATACCAACATTGTGTTGGTTATTAATCTCGGTGATCCCTTTCTTAATAAACGCGTTTTGAGGAAAAACTTTGATTACCCAGCTTTCAACTTGATATTTCTAACAAGTATAAAGAAAAAAATTTATTGCATTATACGGTGAAAATAGGGTGAATTTATATATGGTAATTTTTGCATTCTATTTAAATATTTTTTATCGATAATAATTTTATAAATTATTTTTTTTAATGAACTTATTACTTATAAGATATAAATTTAAGTTCCTAAATAGATGAGTTATTGAAAATTTGATGAAATTGGTCTCAAAATCACAAATTTGAATAATGTACTATATATTCTTATGGTAAATTACTAACGTAGAACATGTAAATATCTCGTGCATATATAGCCTTACATATCTAATATACCGTTTGTACATTTGTAATGTACAAGTAATATATTATCAAGCCAATGATCTTTAGGCCAATTTCACTTCAACTTTAAAGATATGTTATTTTGTGCCTGAAATTGCAAAATATATGATCATTAAATAATCTTCAGAAAAGAAGATTTTTAATCTAATTTCTAATTTTTTATAGTTTTAATGATACAATTTTTTTTTCTAAAGTACAAATAAATAATCTATGATGGACAACTTTGAAAAAAAATCAAAACCTAAAATTTATAAATAATAATAATAATAAAATATTTTCCAATTCTTTAAAATTTTGAAGAAAAAAATCCCTTATCATAAAACTTATAAATAATTTTTTTTTATTTTTTTGTTAAACTCACTAAATGAAAAAGTTATAAAATTAATACAGATGTGATTATTATTTTTATATAAAAAACTAGAACTTACATAATTATTTGTTTATCAAATGTCATAATCATTATTATCTAATGAATCTTTACCTATTAATTGCACTAATTGTTTTATTTTCTAACTTTAGGAATGATGCATCTTTAATTATTACATTAATATATATGCATTGAATATATATATTTTTTCAAAATTTATGCATAAATTTATTTTTGAAGGGTTTAAAAAAGAAAAAAAAGTTAAGTAAGTTATATACGAAACATAAGTATATTTGTTTTCCCCTTCTTATCATGAAGAAATATTGTCTGTGTTGGCAGCAATAATATAGAAAGCCAAGGTGGGAAAGTAAGCATTAATGAAATGCAAGAAAAAGTTGATAAGATAAATGAGGAGATAAATGAGGTGGGAGGAAACTGGTCTAATTTAAGTGATGAGATATGTATCTGTAAAGTTCCTGAAACATTAAGATGCATCAACCCTAAGGCATTCACTCCTAAGGTATTATCTATTGGGCCAATACACCACGGCAATAAGGAGTTTAAAATGATGGAAGACATTAAGAAAATATTCCTGAAATCATTTCTTGAACGTCGTATTGGTAATAAATTTCTCGAGGATTATCTTGAGATTATAATAGAAAGGGAACAAAATTTGCGTGATGCATATTTAGAACCCATTGAATTTAAGTCTCATGAGTTTGTGAAAATTATAATGTTAGACGCTGCTTTCATTATTGAATTCATGATGAGGGTGTTGTTTCCTGATCATTTAACTCATCCGCTCGTTGACGTTAACTTCAATATTTACGCTTATACAATGCTTGCAAAAGCTTCTTATGATTTGTTATTGTTGGAGAATCAGATCCCCTTTTTCATTCTCCAGGATCTGTTTGATCCTATTGATGGTAATGCTACTGGGATTGTATTAAAAACAGGTGATCAGCTTACGATTGCTAAACTTTTCTACAAATTCTCTAAAGAGATTACACATTTTCAATTCAAAGACCCCAAGATAACTGATCAAGTAAAACATTACCTTGATTTTTTGAGAATACTATATAAAACATTACTTCCTTTGGAAAAAGAAAGTACGGATGATTCGGTCGAGAATCCTAATAAATATCCGCTTGAAATTTCTTTGGATAAAGAAAGTATGGATGATTGGGGCCAAACTCCTAGTATTACGAAGCTACATCAGGCTGGAGTGAAGTTTAAAGCGGTAAGTAGCGATAATTTGTTTGCTATAAAGTTCGATTTCAACAGTGGGGTTTTGGAACTTCCAAAATTGATAACAGATTCAATGTTTGAAACACGTATAAGAAACTTAATAGCCTGTGAACAATATGGACACTATGATGAGAGCAATATATGTGATTATGCTAGATTAATGGACGATCTTATCAACACTCCAGAAGACGTAGATTTGCTTGCCAAGTATGAAATTATTAACATATTGGGTGATAACAATAAAGTGTGTGATCTATTCAACAATATTTCAAAAGGAATATACTGGGACCCTAAAAAATTCTACTTTGCTAAAACTAAAAAAGACATGATCAAGTATTGTAAAAACCCAATAAATCAATGGAAGGCTAATTTGAAACAAAATTATTTCAACACACCTTGGAGAACTGTTTCTGTAGTTGCAGCTATTTTGCTTCTCATACTAACTATCATACAAACAGTGACCTCTGTTATGTCTCTCATATGAATCTGCAGTAAGCTTTCACATTTTTTTATTTTCTAATATTTGTCACGTATATTTATTTCTTCTTTTCATTTGTATTGTTATTGTTCCAAATAAATTAAGGATACTCTAATAAGGTGTTTCGTATATCATACAAGCATGTCTTGTTGGTGGAAAAAATTATGAATTATATAGTGTATTTGAGAATCTCTATATGAATATTAAAATGTAATTTTTTTTTTAACAAAAATATTGCATATCCTTACATATTATCCATATTAATGTAAAATTGAGTCGTAGATATGTCCATAAATATTGATATTGAATCATTGAGCAAGAATAAAAATAACTTCTAAAGACTTATAAAATCTTGAAATTAAATTAAATTTATAAATTATTACATTAAGTAATAATTTTGTTTGAATCAAAATAATAGGTGATTTGCATAATTTATTAATTTTTTAATACTTTAGCACATTATATTCACTTAAATTAATATTTTATTTCATATGAAGCTATTTTTGACATGTAGTTATGTAGCTATTTATTGAGAAGATTATTGCATTCAATATAATATTATATATTTAATTGATGATATTATCTAAAATTTTAAGATTTTTAAAAAAGTTTTCATATATATATATATTAACTGAAATTCTATCTATATATTTAAAAATATTGATATTTTTAATTCTTACTCATATTAAATTAAAATAAATTGTTAGTTATATCATAAGCACACAAACACCAAAAGCAACAAAAGGCTAACAAATGAATGCATGAGCAAAAGTAAAATAAAAAAAATAATACATAATATTTTTGCACATTACTCTACTAATAGCTAATTCTTGAATATAAATTCTTAACCCAATATTTCAGTACATTTGTATCTTAAAAACAATACCATTTCTCCGAAATAATTCTCAAATCTAAAACGCAATACACCTACATAGAAAAGACATAAAATAAAGAAATCTAAAATTATTAATGACGTTCTTTGCTTAAAGTACTACAGTATAAAAAGTTAAGCACCCTCCAAAAACCAATTCACGGTACCACTAACTTTGGATTTGGCTTCATTCATTGCTAACACAAACCTTATTACTCAATGTGTTAGCGGCGCTAATTTGACCTCTTCACATAATATCACATATTATTTATGAGGGTTCTGTTAATGTTGTAAGTTTTTTCCTGTGGGATAGGTAAATGTGATGAATACTAAAAAAAATAAAAAAATTTACTGTTTGGGATAATCAAATATGGAAAAAAAATTATGAGGTAGGTTTTGTTGGGAAATAACACAAATTTCCGATAAGTCAAACTTATGAAAAAGCAAGAATAGAAAAATAACACACAAATTTGATAACGGAGTTCGGCCAATCTTGCTTACGTCTCCGGACCTGCTGCAGATCTTTTTACTGAAAGAGGAGAAATTACACAAGGTGTTTACAACACTCAAAACCCACAACCCAATTACACCCAAGAAAATTACTCTCAATTTTCTCTCACAAAAGCTTTTATCTCTAAGTTTTTCTCTCAATTGGAATGAACACTTTGGATTGTTAATTCATTACAATTACACATCTATTTATAGGAAAATTCACTCCTTGAATTACTCCTTAAATTAATGGTTCCTTGAATTGCTCCTTGAATTAAGCTCCATGTTTTACTCCTTGTTTTGTTCCATGTTTTGCTCCTTAAATTAAGGAACCAATAATTTCCAACAATCTCCCACTTGAAGACTGATTTCAATCTGTCTTCACACCTCGATCAATGCAGCATCTTTTCTAGTCTTTGTTACTCTAGCAGACCAACTGAAGTTGAGCACAACTTCAGTTTGTCAATAGTCACCACCTTTGTTAACATATCTGCTGGATTTTTGCTTCCTTGAATCTTCTCCAGTATTAACACATCATCTTCTAATAGAGATCTGATGAAGTGATAACGAAGTCCAATATGTTTGGTTCTAGAATGAAATGCTGAATTCTTCGCCAAGTGTATTGCACTTTGACTATCACTATGCAGAACATTCTTCTCCGTTTGAATCCCGATTCGGTTAACAAACCTTGAAGCCATATCATCTCTTTACTAGCTTCGCCATCGCTACATACTCAGCCTTTGTAGTGGATAGAGTGACAATTTTCTGTATTTGTGACATCCAACTAACAGTTGTAGTTCTAACAGTAAATATATAACCAGTGGTGCTTCTTCGGTGATCAACTTCACCTCCAAAGTCTGCGTCTACGTACCCTTGTACTTTTAACTCTCCTTTACTAAAGTACAAACACTTTTCTGTGGTGCCTCGCAGATACCTCAAAATCCACTTGACTGCCTCCCAATGAGTTTTCCCTGGATTTGACATAAATCTGCTAACAACTCCCACTGCATGGCCAATGTCTGGCCTCGTACAGACCATTGCGTACATCAAACTTCCAATGGCTGAGGCATAAGGAACCTTAGCCATGAATTCTCTCTCTTCCTCTGTCTGAGGGGATTGATCCTTGGATAGGCGAAAATGACTGGCCAAGGGTGTGCTAACTGGCTTGGCGTCGTCCATGTTGAATCTCTGCAAAACACGATTGATGTACTCTGCCTGAGATAACTGCAAGGATCCTTTCTTCTTATTTCTTGTGATTTGCATTCCAAGAATCTTTTTTGCTGGACCCAAGTCTTTCATGTCAAACTCCTTTGACAATTGATGCTTCAATCTTCTGATATCATCCATATCTGAACCTGCTACTAACATATCATCAACATAAAGTAGTAAAATGATATAACTGGACCTATATCTTTTGAAGTAGCAACAGTGGTCGGCATTGCACTTCTGGAAACCTTCCTTGTGCATGAAGCTATCAAACTTTCTGTACCATTGTCTCGGGGCTTGTTTCAGGCCATACAAACTCTTCTTAAGTCTGCACACCATGTTCTTCTTCCCTCTTTCTGAGAAACCTTCTGGTTGGTACATGTATATCTCTTCATCTAAATCTCCATGAAGGAATGCAGTCTTCACATCTAACTGTTCAAGATGAAGATCTTCAATGGCTACAATACTTAACACTGATCTGATAGTATTGAGCTTCACAACGGGAGCGAAAATGTCAGTGTAGTCAACTCCTTCCTTCTGTTGAAACCCTTTGACAACTAGGCGGGCTTTGTATCTCTTAGAACCATCATGCTCCTCTTTCACCCGGTACACCCATTTATTGTGAAGTGCCTTCTTTCCCATAGGTAACTCAGCTAGTTCCCATGTCTGGTTGGAGATGAGAGATTTCATTTCTTCTTTCATAGCAAGCTTCCACTTACTGGAATCTCGAGTCTGACAAGCTTCATCATAGCATTCAGGCTCTCCTCCATCAGTTAGCAACATATAGTTCATGTATCTCCTATTAGGCACATGAGATCGAGAAGACCTTCTCAATACTGGAGCTGGAGTAAGAGGTTGTGATGTGTCAGAATGCTGTGTACTGCTCTGTCCAACAAGTTCCTCTGGTTGAGGACTTGTTACAATTGGTTCTATTGTGGAACTATCTGGGACATCATCTGCATCTGCAAATACTGACTCATTATGCTCTGAGTCATTGGTGTCTATTTTATGCATGTCCTTATACATCACTCTTTCGTTGAAAACCACATCTCTGCTGCGGATAACTTTCTTGTTTTCGTCATCCCAAATACGGTAGCCAAACTCATCCTCACCATAGCCGATGAATGTGCATTTCTTGGATTTGGGATCAAGCTTATTCCTGCCTTGATCACTGATATGCACAAATGCTACACAACCGAAAACTCTTAGATGTGATAGTTTTACCTCTTTTTCGCCCCATACCTCCTCTGGTATTCTATGCTCCAATGGAACAGATGGGCCTCGATTGATCAAGTAAGCTGCCGTGTTGACTGCTTCTGCCCAGAACTGCTTCGGTAGACCTGACTGTATACGAATGCTTCTGGCTCTTTCTGTCAACGTTCGGTTCATACGCTCAGCTACACCATTGTGTTGAGGCGTGCCTGGCACAGTTCTTTCCATTCTGATCCCGTGCTCATAGCAAAAATTTTTGAATCTGGTGTCTTCATATTCACCACCATTATCGGATCTGAACTTTTTGATCTTCAAACCCGTCTCATTCTCCACCATAGCTTTCCATCTTCTGAAAGCCTCAAATACTTCAGACTTATGCTTTAGAAAGTAAACCCATACCTTCCGAGAATGATCATCGATGAAAGTCACAAAGTATTGTTTCCCACCAATGGATGAGACGGTTGTTGGTCCCCAAACATCTGAGTGAATAAGCTCTAGCCTTTCCTTCTTTGGGGTTTTACCACTTGTCTGAAAGCTGACTCTTTTTTGCTTTCCAAGTATGCAATCTTCGCACATGTCCATCTCTACAGACTGTAGACCTGGAAGTTTTCCTTTTGAGTGCATAATCTTCATCCCCTTCTCACTCATGTGGCCTAGTCTCTGGTGCCACAGGTTTGGTGTTTCATTTCTTGCTACAATTGTGATTGAACAACGTGCTTCTACTGTCATGTAAAGAGTGCCACTTTTCTTGCCTCGAGCAACTGTCATTGCACCCTTTGAAATCTTCCAATCATCACCATGGAAGATCGTAGTGTAGCCTTCACTAGCCAACTGCCCCACTGAGATTAAGTTCCTTCTGAGGTCGGGAATATGCCTGACATCCTTCAGCTCCCAAATAGACCCGTTTAACTTAATATTCACTACACCTTTGTCAATAATAGCACATGGTTGATCATCACCAAGATATACCTTTCCAAGGTTTCCGGGGACATATTTCTCGAATAATTCTTTCTGTGAAGTAGCATGGAACGATGCTTCAGAGTCTAACACCCAAGATTCTTCCTTGCTCTCCAAAGAGCATATCAATGCATCATCTCCTCCTGAGGTGGAAGTAACATTTGCCTCTACCTTCACTTTTTTATCCTTCGGTGCACTCTTGCACTGATTTTTGTAGTGACCGGTTCTTCCACAATTCCAACACTCGATAATCTTCGAGCTATGGGAATTATTAGGATTCCTGGATTTGGACCTCCTGTCTTTTGATTTACCTCGGTAGTCTGTTCTACCACGTCCATTCCCTTTGCTTGAATTTCTTCCTCTTGACTCTGTATGCAAAACTGAAGAGGTTGATGATTCACCTGACTCTCTACGTCTGATCTCTTCACTGAGAACCAAATCACGAACATCGTCAAATTTCAACTTATTGCTTCCCGATGAGCTACTCACAGCCGTGACAGTAGCATTCCAGCTTTCTGGTAGAGAAGACAAAAGTATCAATGCTCGTACTTCTTCATCGAATTCAATTTCCACTGAACTCAACTGGGTTGTGACTGTGTTGAGTTCATTGAGATGTTGAGCTACCGATGCGCCTTCCGTCATCCGCAAATTGAACAAACGCCTCATCAAGTGCACTTTGTTTGAGGCTGATGGCTTCTCATACATATTGGAGAGAGCTGCCATAAGACCCGCCGTGGTTTTTTCTTTTGCTATGTTGAAAGCAACATTACGGGATAACGTCAATCGAATAACTCCGAGGGCTTGTTTGTCTAGAAGATTCCAATCTTCTTCCTTCATAGCCTCTGGCTTCTTCCCTGAGAGAGGTTGATATAGATTTCTTTGATACAGATAATCCTCTATCTGCATTTTCCAAAACCCAAAATCTGTGCCATCGAATTTCTCGAGTTTCACCCTTCCTTCATCTGCAGCCATTACTCCCACTCAAATCTGACTTTCTCCGGATCGTTTCTGACTATTTCTGCAAATCACCGTGTATTAAAACACCTCCGTCAACGAACAAATATCGTCAACAAAATTTTACTATTCACGTAATTCACTATTCACTTGAATAGTAACCTTGCAAGAAATTGACAGAAATCACCACCAAAAGCTCTGATACCAGTTGTTGGGAAATAACACAAATTCACGATAAGTCAAACTTATGAAAAAGCAAGAATAGAAAAATAACACACAAATTTGATAACGGAGTTCGGTCAATCTTGTTTACGTCTCCGGACCTGCTGCAGATCTTTTTACTGAAAGAGGAGAAATTACACAAGGTGTTTACAACACTCAAAACCCACAACCCAATTACACCCAAGAAAATTACTCTCAATTTTCTCTCACAAAAGTTTTTATCTCTAAGCTTTTATCTCAATTGGAATGAACACTTTGGATTGTTAATTCATTACAATTACACATCTATTTATAGGAAAATTCACTCCTTGAATTACTCCTTAAATTAATGGTTCCTTGAATTGCTCCTTGAATTAAGCTCCATGTTTTACTCCTTGTTTTGTTCCATGTTTTGCTCCTTAAATTAAGGAACCAATAATTTCCAACAGGTTTACAGATCATACTCCTCATCCTATCTGCCGCTCAAAACCTCATTCTCTTTTAATTTTATATAAATTATAAGTTGAAGTTATCACAAAAATGACTTAGATTAAATTATTTGTACCGTTTAATCTCTTATATTAAAAACGATATCATTTATCCCTTAAATTTGTAAAAATTGTCAATTAAGAACAAAATATACTATTTTAGTGAAGTGCACGCTCTCTCCTCGATGTTATCACTTGGGTTTTAATTCATTTCGGGTGTAGATATTTATGAATTTTACTCCATAATTTTTGAAACAAAAAAATGTGATTTTTTAACACCTCGTCATAGACCTCACCATCATCCTTGGCGAGACGGTTGGCGAGGTTCTATAAATATTCTCTCATTTCTCTTATTTCTTACCCATTGTTTTAACACCAAAACTTTTTCAAAATTCACTCTAAGTTTATATATGTTGTTTAAATTATTTTGAAAATATTATATTTGAGTGTGGGTTATTTTGAGTTTAGTTATCAAATCATTTTTTTTGTGAGTACATGATATAATTGTGGGTCATTTTGACCTTTGTTATCAAATCTTTTTTTGTGTGAGTACATGATTTGATTTTGTGTATCTTGTACACGATTTGAAATTTATGGTGGATTGTGTGTCCCATGAAAGTGTGAGTAGTTACATTTATAATTACTGATCAATGGTTATTAATCATACTATATTAAGTGTTGTTAGCTATGGAAAATAGTCAGGTTTAAGTGTTGAACCAAATAGTTGCAAAAGCAACAAGAAAAAACAACGTTAGGTAATTTGGACAGAGGTCTCAACTGATAAAGATAATAGTGATTTTATTGTTTATCAGAGTTGTAAATTATTTATTATTTAGTGATTGACTTAAACAACTCGAGAATATTATTGCATAGATACGATCTTTATGTGGATTTAACTCGTTATATTGCTTGTTATACATGATTTGTTGTTAAGTTAGTATAATCAAAATTTTGTGTGTATGTTTCAACGTACTAAAACATAAAACTCTAATTATAAAGCATTTGTTATTTACTTTTTTTTATTTGATATATAATATATACTATTTAAAATTATTTTTTTATATTATATAATTTAAGTTAAGATTGAATCCTTTTTAGATCTCTTTATTCTGATAGTGTAATGGAATGTATACTCTTTTCAAATAATAAAAAATAGTGATAATTAATAAATATTTTATGATTTTTTTATATTAATTGTGATTTTACTTCGTGTCATAAAGTTAACTACCTCATAATGAAAAATACAATATTGTAATTTAAAATACATTTTATTTTAATTATTTAACAACGAACGAAACAAAAACTATAATTATATATAAAATTTGTTTCTTAAATTTAATTAAAAACTTTTTGTTTTGTACAAAAATAATTACAGAATATAGAAAAACTTAATTTAGAGAAGAGCCAAAAACTTAATCAGTTTTGAGGAAGAGTATGAAAAACTAAAATAATTATAGGTTTGCAATGTGGTCATAGATAAAGGGAGTAACAATGGGGCTTTTCTTTTCCTATTTTTAGTCCCTCCATTTATCTTTTCTAATTATTTTTTCTTTCTTTTTTCCTTATTTTGTGCTAAGAAGAAGTATAGTAAACTTATGTTTAATGAGATGAAAGAGAGAAGGGAGAAAAGAAGGGGACAACGGTGGACTATATAATTCAATATTTCTAAAGACACTTAGAAGAAGTATATCATAAGCTGAAGTCTGATGCAGATTTTAGAGAATGAAGATTTTAGGGGCTAAATTCCAAGTAATAATTATTAAGAAAAGAAAATATTTTAATATACATATATAAAATATTAAATACTGAATAAAAGTATAAACATTAAATTTTTTTAGGTTAAAAAAAGCTCCATTAAGTGGAAGAGATTCTATGCTAGTATTAGTGCAATGAAATTATTTAAAAGTAAGAATGTATTCAATATTAAAGTCGTGATCTCGAACATCAATCCAAATATTAGTTCGAATCTTAAAATTGATATAAATATTAAAAAAATTATATATTTATTTTCTTTCCATATCTTTAATAATATCAAATAGTTTTTTTTCTTAATATATATTTATACACTTATATATATATATATATATATATATCACACACAAAGGTTAAACATGTACCACCATTTATACAATAAATTATAAACAAAAAATGTAACTTTTTTTAAGATAAAAATAAAACTTTCTTTTGATCTTATAATAATTTAGGTTGCGAAAATTAACTAAGATATATATATATATATACACGTTAGAGACGGCTATAAAACTCCTTAATTTAAGGAGGAAAATAATAAATTTAATTCAAATAACCATTAATTTAAGTAGTAATTTAAAGAGTGAATACACGATGGTTGCAGAAATACACGATGGTTGCAGAAATAGTCAGAAACAATCCAGAGGAAGTCAAATTTAAGTGGGAGCAATGGCCGTAGATGAAGGAAAGGTGAAACTCAAGAAATTCGATGACACAAATTTTGGATTTTGGAAAATACAGATAGAGGATTATTTGTATGAACCTCTCGTAAGAAAGAAGCCAGAGGCTATGAAGGAAGAAGATTGAAATCTTCTAGACAAAAGCCCTCAGAGTTATTCGATTGGCGTTATCCCATAATGTTGCATTTAGCATAGTAAAGGAAAATACCACGGTGGGTCTTATGACAACTCTCTCTAATATGTATGAGAACTCATCGGCCTCAAACAAAGTGCATTTGATGTGGTGTTTGTTCAACTTGTGGATGACAGAAGGCACATCGGTAGCTCAACATCTCAATGAACTCAACACAGTCACAACCCAATTGAGTTCAGTTGAAATTGAATTCGATAAAGAAGTACGAGCATTGATACTTTTGTCTTATTTACCATAAAGTTGGAATGCTACTGTCACGGCTGTGAGTAGCTCGTCAGGAAACAATAAGTTGAAATTTGATGATTTTCGTGATCGGGTTCTCAGTGAAGAGATCTGACATAGAGGAAGAGATTCAACCAAATGGAATAAACGTGGAAGAACAGATTACCAAGGTATATCAAAGGACAGGAGGTCCAAATCTAGGAATCCTAATAATTCTTATAACTCGAAGACTATCGAGTGTTGGAATTGTGGGAGAATCGGGCACTACAAAAATTAGTGCAAAATTGCACCAAAGGACAAACAAGTGAAGGTAGAGGCAAATGTTACTTTCACCTCAGGAGGAGATGGAAGAGATGATGCATTGATATGCTTTTTGGAGAGAAACAAAGAATCTTGGGTGTTAGACTCTCGAGCATCGTTCCATGTTACTTCATAGAAAGAATTCTTCGAGAAATATGTTCCCGGAAACCTTGGAAAGGAATATCTTGGTGATGATCAACCGTGTATTATTATTGGCAAATGTGTAGTAAAGATTCAGTTGAACGGGTCTGTTTGGGAACTAAAGGATGTCAGGCATATTCCTGACCTAAGAAAGAACTTAATCTCAATAAGGCAATTGGCTAGTGAAGGCTACACTACGGTCTTCCATGGTGATGATAAGAAGATTTCAAAAGGTGCAATGACAGTTACTCGAGGCAAGAAGAGTGACACTCTTTACATGACAACAGAGGCACGTTGTTCAATCGTAGTTGCAGTAGGCAATGAAACATCAAATCTGTGGCACCAGAGACTAGGCCATATGAGTGAGAAAAGAATAAAGATTATGTACTCAAAGGGAAAATTTCCAGATCTAGAGTCAATTGAGATTGAAATGTGTGAAGATTGCATACTTGAAAAGTTGTTAAAGTTTTGAAAATGTGAGTTATATTTTTTTGTTTATGATGGATATTAAAGAATTATAGAAATTTATTTACGATGATATAATAATTAAATAATAATAAATTTATAAGTGATTAAAATCTATCGGATAAATTTAATAAAAATAAATTTTTTTTTCTTCCTCTTTACATACTCTATCTTTTTTGTTTTCTTTTCTCTTACTTCCTTTCTTCTTCTTCTCTATTAAGCTCTGTTTTTTTCTTTCTTTCTTCTTTTTCTTTGTTAAGCTCTTTTTCTTTCTCTTTCTTCCTTAATGAAGATATATATATACCCATGAGAAACGGAAACAGAGCTTTAAGAAATGGAAGAATCAATTCAGAAATGACTTAAGAAAGAAACGAAAAAATTAATTCATAAATAAATTAAGACAGAAACGAAGAAATGAATTAAGAAACAAAAAAGAAAAGAAAACAACATGATTTTTAATTTTAAAGCAATTTTAATTCATAAAAAAATTCTAACATCTTTTTTCTCGAAGATTATTGTTATTTTTTATCGTGTTTCTTTGATATTAATATAATGTATATGGGTTTAAAAACTGTTTTAAGTGTTATATTTTATTAGTTAATCTAATTAGATAGTTAAATTATATGTTTGATATGCTATGATATAGTTATATTTTTCTACCTAAAATAGATCTTTTGTGATGAAATTAAGTTCATTGCTAAAATATTCGTATTTAAGACAAATTCATATAGTGAAATAAACTTTTTCTAACATATAATTTTATTTTTAATTTTTCTTATGTGTATAACAGCTATTTAATTTTTTATAACGGTTATAAATATATGTTTAACACATCTTTACATGTATATCATCTTTATTTTATATTATAAATATTTTTTTATCTTTATATTTATTAAACATATTTATAAATAATAATAAAAATTTAAAATATGTATTAAACATATTTTAAAACTTTGTGTAAAAATTGAAACTAAGTTTATTTTTTACAGGAGTTAAAAGTAAAAATAAATATTTTATATATGATAGATATGTATGTCTGTTTTCCCTTCTTATCATGATGAAATAGGGTGGTTGCTTTCATCTTCTTTTTATTAATTTTTATTGAGTTTTAAATCTTAGCTTTTAAATGTTCCACCTTATTTTATAAAAATAATTTTAATGATATATATATATATATATTATTTCATATCATTAAATAATTTTTTTATTATAAATGAAATTAAAAAAATTAATTGTTCCTTAATAAAATCCATAGAAAAAAAAGCTCAACAAAAGATCCATTTCGAAAGAAATATCGTTTGTATTGCCGGCATTAATATAGAGAAATAAAAAATATCGTTTGTGTTATTCAACAACTGGTATCAAAACTCTAGGTGGTGATTTATGTCATTTTCTTGCAAGGATACTATTTATTGAATAGTGAAATTTGTCGACGATATTTTTCGTTGACGAAAGTGTTCTAATACATGTTGGTTTACAAAAATAGTCAAAAACGATCCGAAAAAAATCAAATTTGAGTGTGAACAATGGCCGTAGATGAAGAAATGGTGAAAGTCGAGAAATTCGATGGCATAGAACAAGAAAAACAAAACAATTATCTTATTATATGGTGAAAATAAGGTGAATATATATACGGTAATTTTCATATTATTTTTAAATATGTTTTATCCATCATAATTTTGTAAATTATTATTATTTTTATTAAACTTATTACTTATAAGATATAAATTTAAGTTCCTAAACAGATGAGATCTTGGAAATTTGATCTAATTGACCTCAAAATCAGAGATTTGAATAATGTACGATATGCCTATGGTAAATTATTAATGTATAACATGCACATATCTCTGCATATTTTGCCTTACATATCTAATATACATTTTGTCCATTTGTAATGTACAAGTAATAGATTATCAAGCCAATGATCTTTAGGCCAAAATATATGTTCATTAAATAATCTTCAGAAAGGAAGATTTTTAATTAAATTTCTATTTTTTTTAGTTTTAATAAAAAAATTATTTTTATTAAAGTACAAATAAATAACCTGTGATGTACAACTTTGAAAAAAAAATCCAAACCTAAAATTTATCGGCTATGGTGAGGATGAGTTTGGCTATTGCATTTGGGATGACGAAAATAAGAAAGTAATCTGTAGCAGAGATGTGATTTTCAATGAAAGAGTGATGTATAAGGACATGCATAAAATAGACACCAATGACTCAAAACAGAATGAGTCAGTATTTATATATGCAGATGATGTCCCAGATAGTTCCGTGAAGGAACCAATTGTAGCAAGTCCTCAGCCAGATGAACTCGTTGGACAGAGTAGTGCGCAATAGTCCGACACACCACAACCTCCTACTACAACTCTTGTATTGAAAAGGTCTTCTCGACCTCATGTGCCTAACAGGAGATACATACTATATGTTGCTAACTGATAAAAGAGAGTCTGAATGCTATGATGAAGCTTGTCAGACTCGAGATGCCAGCAAATGTGAGCTTTTCATGAAATTGAAGTTATGCTCAACTTCAGTTGGTCTACTAGAGTAACAAAACTACAAAAGCTGCTGCATTGATCATGCATGAAGATAGATTGAAATCAGTCTTTAAGTGAAAGATTGTTGTAGATTGTTATAAAGCTTCTTAATTGAAGGAGCAAAACATAGAGTAAAATAATGAACTTAATTTAAAGAACCATTAATTTAAATAGTAATTTAAATCTTATAAATAAATGTGTAAAATTCCAAGAATTGTCACATATATGAAAACACTGCTACAAGATATGGCAACTCCAATGCTAATCACATTTGTACAAACGTAAGGTAGTGGACATGTAATTCTTAATTTTGTTGTTCTTGATATTATAATTTCGTATGAAAGTACAATCAAATTGTATTAATTTTTAAACTATCTAAAATACACGTGAATTATATTTCGAAAACAAAGAAGAATGAATTTATAGAGGGAACAAAGCATGTTAACAAATTTTAAAGTTTTCGATTGAATTTGCTTTTGGTACTTCATAGTTGTTAGTACTTTATTTCTATTTGGGGAAGTTGTTAAAGCTTTGAAAACACTAGTTACAATAATCTATTCAAGTGTATATTAAAAAATTAAGTAAATTTATATAAAATAATTAAATAATAAAAATATATATATTATAATTTATTATTTAACGAAATTATAAATATTTAAAATTTATTGATAAATTTAACATTGGATAGAAAATAAAATAAATTTTTTTTTTCTTTTTTCTTTTTCTCTTTCCTTTCCTTTCCTTTTCTTTTCTTTATCTTTCTTCCTTTCTTCTTCTTCTCTGTTAAGCTCTTTTTTTTCTTTCTGTTTCTTCCTTAACGAAGATATATATATACCAATGAAAAACGGAAAAAGAGCTTTAAGAAATGGAAGAATCAATTCAGAAATGAATTAAAACAGAAACGAAAAAATTAATTCATAAATAAATTAAGACAGAAACTGAGAAATGAATTAAGAAACAAAAAAGAAAAGAAAACAACGTGATTTTTTATTTTAAAGCAATTTTAATTCATAAAAAATATAAACGTTCTTTTCTCGGAGATTATTGTTATTTTTTACTGTGTTTCTTTGATATTAATTAATATAATGTATATGGTAAATTTATTCTAATCAGATAGCTAAATCTTATGTTTTACGTGCTCTGATATAGTTATATTTTTCAATATAAAATAGATCTTTTGTGATGAAACTAAGTTCATTGCAAAAATATTCGCATTTAAGACAAATTCTCATAGTGAAGTAAACATTTTCTTACATATAAATATATGTAAGAACATTATAAATATATGTTTAACATATATTAAAACATTATAAATCTTTATTTTACATCATTATAAATATATGTTTAACATTATAAATGTTTATTTTATATTATGAATATTTTTTATTTTTATATTTATTAAAAGATATTTATAAATAATAAAAAAAATTAAAATATATATTAAACATATTTTTTAAACTTTGTGTAAAAATTGAAAGTAAGTTTATTTTTTAAAGGTGTTAAAAGTAAAAATAAGTAATTTATATACGATACATATGTATATCTGTTTTATTTAAATTATATTAATTCTATTAAAATATAAAAATATATATTTTGAAAAGAATATAATAATTCTTTTCACCTAATTCTTATGATTATTGCTAAACAAATAAGCACGTACAGATCATTTCAACAATTCTTCTTCACTTAATTCTTAATGTTACTGTTTAATTTATATAAGTATCCTTTATATTCTTAAAATATGAATCTCCATCGTCTTTTTTTCCCCTACTGACATCGAGATTGAGCTCTGGATAAAAAACTTAATTAAAATGTTCCTCCCAGCTTTTTCTAAATATTTTGCATTCCAATAAAATTATGTAACAATTAATTGATATGTTAAGATTAACAAAGGTGACTACTTAAATAACTAATACTAACTTTAAACTTCTAACATATATTTCAAGCTTTCAATGAATCCTTTATTATTTTGTTTCAAATTTACATTTCATTTTAAAGAATAACTCTTTCCTTACTCAATTGTAAATTACATACAAATCTGCAACAATTATTCTCTAAAACATAAAGTTTAAAGGCTAGACATCTCTCTAACATAAATAATCATTCCTAACTTACAACTTTGAACATATATTTTTATGATGTAAGCATAATCAATTTATCTACACGGTTTTACTTTTTATATTTTAGAATATTTTTATTGACTTGAAATTTACTTCATCTATACCATTAATTATCAAGTTTACATTTCATTTCAAAGAATAACTCTTTCCTTACTCAATTTTAAAGTACAAATCTGCATCAATTCTTCTCCAAAGCATAAAGTTTAAAGGTTAGACATCTATCTGAAGTAAATAATTATTTCTTGTAAGCATAATCAATTTATCCATACAGTTTTACTTTTTATGTTTTAGAATCTTTTTTATTTTTACTTGAAATTGACTTCATCCACACAAGTAATTATATAATATTATTTTAGAGAGGAAGGTTTGCCTAAAAATGATTTACAAGTAAGGAAAGCAAAAGAAGGTGTGATTTCTCTAGAAGTAATTGTTACTCTAGTGCTTCTTTCCAATGGCTACAAGCAATGTGAATAAGATGGAGCACTCCTTTAGGTATGACACTCTTTTTCTTCTTTCTTTCTTATTTTTTTTCCTCTCAATTTTTTTTATTTGATGGTGCCCTCCACTAGGTATGACACTCTTTTTCTTCTTTGTTTGTTTTGGTTTTTTCTTTTTTCTTTTTGAAAAATTTAGGGAGCTCATATGCTATAGACTTAAAATTATATAATATAAATAAATAGATAAAAATACAATAAATTAATAAATTTAAAATCATATGAATATAATTAAATTAATTAACCAAAATTTTATGTAAGAAAATGAAAATTTCAGTCAAGCACATTAAAATTTATAAGTTTTAAAATATAAAATAATATAATATTTGATAAAATTAAAATTTGAACTGAAAACCATATGAAAAGTTTTGACGATATAAATCTCGAACCTTTAAAACTTTAATATGAAGTTTTTTATCAAGATTTTTTTTTATTCTTAATTTTTATAATATTCAAAGTTGTCTTCTATTATTATAAATTGGAAAAAAATTAAATATTTAAAATATTTTTGGATTACATCATATTAACTTAAGAAATATTTTTATATAATATATCACTACCATTTTATTACATCACTAATTTTTGTAAAATATATGCACATAAGTGTCTATTTGAATATTTTAAATCATTTTGCTTACTCACGTTACTTTTGCATATTTATAATTATTAAATATTATTAATACATATAATAATAAGATACCAAAATATAAACAAAAAAGTTAAACGCAATATATTAATACAAATAAATAGACATGTAAAAAATTTAACTCGAATTGGAGTCCCAAGGAATGGGATGCTCTGCCGTATGTATATATATTTAAAATGATATAGTTATGATTGAATATTATATTTAAATTTAAAGAGTTGTATTTAATAAAATTATGTCTTTTTATATAATTAATATGCGATATTTTTATAATGTATAAAGGTAGTATCTATATAAGTTTTTAATTTTTTTTATTTTTCAAATAATGAATATAATTATCCATATGAGTATTATATATATATATATATCGGTGGTTTTGAATCTAAGCTATATTTAGGGATTTAGTGCATTTTTAGTCCCCTTACACAGGGGATTGATGCAATTTTTACTTTGAAAATAGCACTAAAAATTCCTTATTTTTTTTAATTAATATATGGTGCATTGTGGGTCATTTTAAATATTAAAATAATTTAAAATATAATTAAAGTAACATAAACTATTATGTGCAAGTGACATTTTAACAAGACAATTAAATCCTTTCAATTTTTATTATTGAACCAGTTTTTGTTCCAATGTGATTTTCACATAATTTCAGATTAATAAAATGTTAAATGTTTAATTTTACTACTAAAAATGAGTCAGAGTGTCCATGGCAATTTTTCAAAACAAGAGTACTAAAGTGAAACAATCTCCTAAACATATGTAGGGATAAAAATAGCACACATTAATCCTTTCATTTAATGCTTACAAAAAAAATACATCTTATATAATAATGCAATTGATCATATAAATTTCATGTTGATAAGAGGTTGAGAACATCTATTTAGCAAAAAAATAAAATAAAAATAATAATAAATTTGACAACATCTCTCAATTTTTTTTTATTGATATGAGAGTGGATATCTGAGTTGAAACATTTAGACCTGTGTGTTTTATGATTAATTATATATTATTTTTGTTAGACTAGTCATGGACACGTTCTATGCACATGTTCCATTTTTCTTGTTGTTTATAGTTTTATTTATTTCATGTACGTACACGTGAATTGAATCAAAAATATTAAGTCTTTGACACTTTAATTTTTAATAAATAACAAATATTAAAATTTTTATATAATTGTTCAACAAAATTAAAATCATGGGCTTTTTGTACATAAATGAATACTTAATTTTTTTCTAAAGGAAAATATAAATAATCCTAACTTAGCACAATTACAATCATAATATTCATATTTTAATGACTGACTGTAATTTCATGGCTTACACTTTGTCCAAACTTCTACCAACTAAATCATTCACTTTTTTTACACGTAAGTTGGTAATTAATTTTAACTTGGGTCGGCATATAGTTAGTAATACTCCTTCTTCTTTTTTAATAGTTATGGGTACTTCAATGACAAGTATTCATCCAAACAAAAATGAGTGTGTGGTTTCTCTAATACATATATTGAATTTTCACATTATTGTTCAAAGATTGTTTCAATTTTTCATAATCTATCTATTATCTATTACCACCATAAAAAAGTGAGTTTATCATTAAAAGAGTAAAATAATATAATTTCCTTGTTTTTTTTTTTTGCGTATATTTCATATTTGTCATCCCTTTACTAATTATATGTTCAATTAAATAAAAATTAATTAATATTTCATCAATCCTATTTACAACATATTATCTATTAGATTGTAATTTCTTTAAAGGATAATTATCATTCTTAATTAGATTTTTTTAAAGGATAATTATCATTCAAATTTCAAACATATATAATAGTTTTGAATAACAAAAATTTACATCTAAAATATTTATAAGAAAAAAAAATTGAAAACCAATTACTATAATTATATGAAGTGAAAAATTAATTTGTTATATTATTGACTATTGTTTTAATTGAATATATTTCAATAAAATCTTTCAAAAATTTAAGATAAATGTAATTCTTACCTTTAAAAATGTCACATGTTATATTTTCATTATATATTTTCTTGTATTTTAATTCAATTTAATGAATTATATTAAATTGATCAGTTGAATTTATTTATTTTTATTTAATAATATAATAAACAAAAAAAGTAGCTTAAAGAGTAACCCAAAAGAAAAGTAATGAAAAAAGAAGAGGAAGATAATGGCTATTACGGGTATCTATTTACTAATATCTTTATTATTACACTTCTTATAAATTACGGATGTCATTTAATTCAATAATGATAATAATTATTTTTCGTAAATTAATTATTATTAATTTAAATACCATACGATTAAGATATTCAAGTCTTATGGTAAGGCTTTGAGAAAATAAAAAAGTTTACATTTAACGTTTTTTTCTTATATTTTAATTATTCATTTTTTGTTGAGTATTTTTTAACACTTTTATTTGGTCAAATTATACTATTTTCTTTTTAGTTCAAATAGAGAACATATTTTATTATTAAAAACTCAAAAATGTGAGTATTTGTCCGATATTATTTAACACTCAATATTTTCATGAATTAAAATTTATATTTATATTACAATTATATGAAGTAAAAATTACTATATTATATTATTGGTTACTGTATTATCATTGAATAATATATTGCATGTTACCATTTCATTGGATAATTTATTGCAATTAAAATAAATTTGATGAAGTATATTAATTTTGATCAATCAAATTTATTTTTTATTATTTAATAATATATTAAACTAAAAAGTGGCTTAATAATTTAAGAGTAAAAATAAAATCGTCATGAAAAAAGAGAAAAAGAAGATGTAGAGGACGGGTATCCATTTACTAATTTATTTATTGTTACTCTTATGAATTTTAGATTTCATTTAATTGTATAATAATAATTATTTTCAGTAACTGTCACATTATTCATTATTATTTAAATTTAATTTGTTTCATGGATTTGAATACCATAGGTTTGTAAGATTAGCTTTTTACTCATTACCTAATAATTAATTAATTGTATAACAATTAATTCACTCTATTCACAGTAAATATTATTTAAAAGTTAAATATCATATTAAATATAATTAGGATATCCAAGTCCTAGTTTAAAGCCTTGGCAAAAAAATTACATTTTAATTATTTATATTTTATTGATTAAAATTACATTTTAATTATTTATATTTTATTGGTTTTTTTCTCTTTTATACAGTAAAATTAAACTATTTTTAATTAACACTAGTTTTATTATGAAAAAACTTCATAAAAGTGAATCTTTGTATGATAACCAAGTTCCATATTCTCATAAAATAAAGTATATATTTATTTATTTATAATTTTT
Source organism: Hippophae gyantsensis (assembly GCA_030763125.1). Classification (NCBI taxonomy): domain Eukaryota; kingdom Viridiplantae; phylum Streptophyta; class Magnoliopsida; order Rosales; family Elaeagnaceae; genus Hippophae; species Hippophae gyantsensis. The sequence goes on along the minus strand of CM061038.1, from coordinate 42,460,977 downwards.
ATAACTGATAATTGAAGAATTAAATCATGTATTCTCTTCAAAAATATCAATTATCCTTTAGCATCTTTGGTATATTGCAATAAGTAAATTAAAGTATTGACTGTTAGAAAATTAGTCAAATTCTCGATAAGTCAAATTAATGAGAAAACAAGAATAGAAAAATAACACACAAATTTGATAACGAAATTCGACCAATCTTGTTTACGTCTCTCGACCTGCTGCAGAACTTTTTACTGAAAGGGGAGAAATTACACAAAGTGTTTACAACACTCACAACTCACAACCCATAACCAATTACATCCAAGAAAATTACTCTCAATTTTCTCTTATAAGAGTTTTTCTCTCAATTAGAATGAACACTTGATTGATTAATTTATTACAATTACACATCTATTTATAGGAAAATTCACTCCTTAAATTAATGGTTCCTTAAATTGCTCATTGTTTTGCTTCATGAATTGTTCCATGTTTTTCTTCTTAATTTGCTCCTTAAATTAAGGAATTTTATAGCAATCTCCAACAATTTCCCACTTGAAGACTGATTTCAATCTGTTTTCACACTTCAATCAATGCAGTAGCTTTTCTAGTCTTGTTACTCTAGTAGACCAACTGAAGTTGAGCACAATGTCAATTTCATGGCAAGCTCCCACTTGCTAGCATCTTGAGTCTGACAAGCTTCATCATAGCATTCAAGCTCTTCTTCATTAGTCAGCAACATATAGTTCATGTATCTCCTGTTAGGCATATGAGGTCGAGAAGACCTTCTCAATATAGGAGCTGTAGTAGGAGGTTGTGGTGTGTCGGACTGTTTTACACTTCTATGTCCAAAGAGTTCCTCTGTCTGAGGACTTGCTACAATGGGTTCCTTCACGAAACTATCTGGGACATCATCTGCATCTACAAATATTGACTCATTCTACTTTGAGTCATTGGTTTCTATTTTATGCATGTCCTTATACATCATTCTTTCATTGAAAATCACATCTCTACTACGAATCACTTTCTTGTTTTCATCATCCCAAATGCGGTAGCCAAACTCATCCTCACCATAACCAATGAATGTGCATTTCTTGGATTTGGAATCAAGCTTATTCATGCATTGATCATTGATATGCACAAATGTTACACAGCCGAAAACTTTTAGATATGATAGTTTCATTTCTTTTCTGCTCTATACCTCCTCTGGTATTTTATGCTCTATACCTCCTATGGTATTTTGTGCTCTAATGGAACAGATGGGCCTCGGTTGATCAAGAAAAATGCTATGTTGACTACTTCTGCCTAGAACTACTTCAGTAAACCTGACTGTATACGAATCATTCTAACTCTTTCTATCAACGTTCGGTTCTTACGCTCAGCTACATCATTGTGTTGAGGCGTGCCTGACACAGTTCTTTCCATTCTGATCCCGTGCTCATAGCAGAAATTTTTGAATCTGGTGTCTTCATATTCACCACCATTATCAGTTTTATGAGCTTTTTGATCTTCAAACCTGTCTCATTTTCCATCATAGCTTTCCATCTTCTGAAAGCCTCAAATACTTCAGACTTATGTTTTAGAAAGTAAACTCATACCTTCTGAGAGTGATCATTAATGAAAGTCACGAAGTTGTGTTTCCCACCAATGGATGAGATAGTTGTTGGTCCCCAAACATCAGAGTGGATAAGCTCTAACCTTTCATTATTTGGGGTTCTATCACTTGTCTGAAAGCTGACTCTCTTTTGCTTTCCAAGTATGCAATCTTCACACATGTCTATCTCCGTTGACTCTAGACCTGAAAGTTTTTCCTTTGAGTGCATAATCTTCATCCCCTTCTCACTCATGTGGCCTACTCTCTGGTGCCACAATTTTATTATGAAGACTTCATAAAATTTAATTCTTTTACATAGTAAAATTAAACTATTTTTAATTCAAATAGATCATTAATTTTATTATGAAAAGACTTCATAAAAATGAGTCTTTGTATGATAAACTTTGAAGCTCCATATTCTCATAAAATAAAGTTTACATTTATTGATTTATAAAATTTATAACTGATAATTGAAGAATTGAATCATGTATTCTCTTAAAAAATATCAATCCTTTTAGCATCTTTGGTATCACAAAAATATACTACAATAAATAAATTAAAGTATTTACACCAATTTTAATAAGTTTATATCTAAAAAGTATGAATAGAAAACATTAGTAGTATTATTATAAAAATAATACACAAACAATATATTGTGAAATATAAAACTATCGTTTCTCACTGAAGAAATGAATTAGAAGTTGATTTTTGTAATAACACAATGTATAATAGGAGATGGTGATTTAGTAGGAAATTATAAACTGATTGTCACTTTAGTTACTCTTTTATCTATACAAATTGACATGTTGACTTATTGCTCACTAAACACAAAACTATATATACTCTTTATCCCAATCAATATAATATTTATGACAAGTACAAAGAAAAAAAATTATTACATTATACGGTGAAAATAAGGTGACTATATATACTCTTTTTAAATATTTTTTATTGATAACAATTTTATAAATTATTATTATTTTTAATGAACTTATTACTTATAAGATATAAATTTAAGTTCCTAAATAGATGAGTTATTGGAAATCTGATGAAATTGGTATCAAAATCACAAATTTGAATAATGTACTATATATGCATATGGTAAATTACTAATGTAGAACATGTAAATATCTCGTGCATATATTGCCTTACATATCTAATATACCGTTTGTACATTTGTAATGTACAAAGATACGTTATTTTGGGCTTGAAATTCCAAAATATATGGTCATTAAATAATCTTCAGATAAGAAGATTTTTAATCTAATTTCTAATTTTTTTAGTTTTAATCAAACAATTATTTTTTCTAAAGTATAAATAAATAACCTATGATGGAAAACTTTGAAAAAAAAATCAAAACCTAAAATTTATAAATAATAATAATAATAAAATATTTCCCAATTCTTTAAAATTTTGAAGAAAAAAAATCTCTTATCATAAAACTTATAAATAACTTTTTTTATTTTTTGTTAAACTCATTAAATAGAAAAATTATAAATTTAATACAGATGTGATTATTTTTTTATATAAAAAACTAGAACTTACATAATTATTTGTTTATCAAAGATCATAATCATTATTATCTAATGAATCTTTACATATTAATTGCACTAATTATTTTATTTTCTAACTTTAGGAATGATGTGTCTTTAATTATTGCACTAATATATATGCATTGAAAATATATATTTTCAAAATTTATGCATAAATTAAACATAAATGTATTTTTAAAGGACTTAAAAATTAAAAAAGCTAAGCAAGTTATATACGAAAAATAAGTATATTTGTTTTCCCCTTCTTATTATGAAGAAATATTGTTTGTATTGTCAGCATTGATATAAAAAGCCAAGTTGAGGAAGAAAGCATTAATAAAGTGCATGAAAAAGTTGATAAGATAAATGAGAAGATAAATGAGGTGATAGGAAACTTGTCTGATTTAGGTGATGAGACATGTATATGTAAAGTTCCTGAAACATTAAGATATGTCAACCCTAAGGCATTCACTCCCCAAATATTATCTATTGGGCCAATACACCACGGAAATAAGGAGTTTAAAATGATGGAAGACATTAAGAGAATATTCCTGAAATCATTTCTTGAACGTCGTATTGATAATAAATGTCTCAAGGATTATGTTGAGATTATAATAAAAAAGGAAAAAAGATTGTGTGCTGCTTATTTAGAGCCCATTGAATTTAAGTCTTATGAGTTTGTAAAGATTATAATGTTAGACGCTGCTTTCATTATTGAATTCATGATGAGGGTGTTGTTTCCTGATGATTTAACTCATCCTCTCATTGACGATTACCTCAAATTTTGCCCTGATACAATGTTTCAAGAAGTTCCTTCAGATTTGTTATTGTTGGAGAATCAGATTCCCTTTTTCATTCTCCAGGATCTATTTGATCCTATTGATGGTAATGCTACTGGGATTGTATTAAAAACAGGTGACCAACTTACGATTGCTAAACTTTTCTACAAATTCTCTGAATGGATTACACCTTTTCAATTCAAGGACCCCAAGATAACTGGTCAAGTAAAACATTACCTTGATTTTCTGAGAATACTATATAAAACATTACTTCCTTTGGAAAAAGAAAGTACGGATGATTCGGGCTATAAGCCTAAAAAACATCAACTTGAACTTGCTTTGGATAAAGAAAATACGGATAATTGGGTCCAAACTCCTAGTATTACGGAGCTACATCAGGCTGGAGTGAAGTTTAAAGCGGTAAGTGACGGAAACTTGTTTGCTATAAAGTTCAATATCAATAGTGGGATTTTGGAACTTCCAATATTGATAGCAGGTTCAATGTTTGAAACAAGTATAAGAAACTTAATGGCCTATGAACAATATCGACACTTTGATGAGAGCAATATATGTGATTTTGCTAGATTAATGGATTTTCTTATCAACACTCCAGAAGACATAGATTTGCTTGCCAAGTATGAAATTATTAACGCATGGGGTGATAAGAGTAAAATGTGTGCTCTATTCAACAATATTATAGACGGAATACAATATAATCCTACAAAATTCTACTTTGCTAAAACTAAAAAAGACATGATCAAGTATTGTAAAAACCCAATAAATCAATGGAAGGCAAATTTGAAACAAAATTATTTCAACACACCTTGGAGAACTGCTTCTGTAGTTGCAGCTATTTTGCTTCTCATATTAACTATCATACAAGCAATGACCTCTATTATGTCTCTCATATGAATCTGCAGTAAGCTTTCACATTTCTTCATTTTTTTAATTTTTTTAATATTTGTCACATACATATGTTTCTTCTTTACATATGTATTGTTATTGTTTCAAATAAATCAAGGGTACTGTAATATGGTGTTTCGGATATCATACAAGCATATCTTGTTGGTGCAAAAAATTATGAATTATATAGTGTATTTGAGAATCTCTATATGAATATTAAAATGTAATTTTTTTAACAAAAATATTGAGAAAATATTGCATATCCTTACATATTATTGATATTAATGTAAAATTGAGTTGTTGAACAAAAATAAAAATAACTTCTCAAGTAATAAGGAAGCACATAATGCTTATAAAATCTTGAAGTTAAATTCTCTACAATAATTTACAAATTATTAGATTAAGTAATAATTTTGTTTGAATCAAAATAATATGTGATTTGCATAATTTATTAATTTCTTAATATTAGTAGCACGTTATATTCACTTACATCAATACTTTATTTCATATGAAGTTATCTTTGACATGTAGCTAAGCAAAAAAAGGCTAACAAATGAATGCATAAGCAAAAGTAAAATCAAATAAACAATACATAATATTTATGTACATTACTCTACTAATAGCTAATACTTGAATATAAATTCTTAACCCAATATTTCAGTACATTTGTATCTTAAAAACAATACTATTTCTTCAAAATAATTCTTAAATCTAAAACTCAATACACCTACATAGAAAAGACATAAAATAAAGAAATCTAAAATTATTAATGACGTTCTTTGCTTAAAGTACTACAGTATAAAAAGTTAAGCACCCTCCAAAAACCAATTCACGGTACCACTAACTTTGGATTTTGGCTTCATTGATTGCTAACACAAACCTTATTACTCAATGTGTTAGCGGCGCTAATTTGACCACTTCACAAAATATCACATATTATTTATGAGGGTTCTCTTAATGTTGTCAGTTTTTGTGTATATAAATAAGAACAGTCCTTCATCTCATAACTTAGGTTTTGAGATGAAGTTAGACTCAAATTTAACATGGTATCAAAGCAAGGTTACTCGGTCGTTGTAGTTGTTTCGCCACTGGTGAGTGATACATTCCGCCACTTGAGCTCCATAAACTCAACATTCACGCCGGTCTCAAGGGGACAAACCCCTACTGATGTGAGAGGAAGTGTTAAAGTCCCACATTGACTGGGGATCGCACACACGCTACGCATATAAACAAGGACAGTCCTCCATCTAATAACTTGGGTTTTGAAATGGAGTTAGGCCCAAATTTAACAACTCAAAAAAAATTATTGTTTAGGATAATCAAATATGGAAAAAAATTATGGGTTAGGTTTACATATCATACTCCTCGTCCTATCTGGCGCCCAAAACCTTGTTCTCTTTTAATTTTATATAAATTATAGGATGAATTATCACAAAAATCGCTTAGATTAAATTATTTGTACCATTTAATCTCTCAAATTAAAAACAATATCATTTAATTCCTTAACTTTGTAAAAATTGTCAATTAAGGACAACATATATTATTTTAGTGATTTTTTATTTAAAATATATATTATTTTCTATAAAATAAATAAAATACAATTAAAATATGAGTATTTAACAAAAATAAAAGTAAAATTTAATATGAATTAGTCTAAGAAAAAATAAATAATAATAAAATTTGAACAAAAAGTTATTTAAATATATATTTTTATTTTTTAAAAATTAAAATTAATAAAATACGTAAATATGTAAATCTCATTGTACTTGTGTCTGTGTGTTGGCCTCGCCTGTAACAAAGATGATATCTGTTATTTCACTTAGTGTTTTGCCTTCATATGTGTAAGATTGGTTACTACGTATCAGTAATACACACACACACGCACATAGTTAGAAATATTTTGTATGAAACCATGTTTATACATACCATAGGGTTAGTTTTCGTAGTGTGCATGTTAGGTGAAGTGAACACTCTTTCCTCGATGTTATCATTTGGGTTTTAGTTCATTTCGGGTATGGATATTTATGAATTTTACTCCGTAATTTTTGGAGCAAAAAAATGTGACTTTTTAACACCTCGTCATAGATCTCACCATCACCTTTGGTGAGACGGTTGGCAATGTTCTATAAATATTCTCTCATTTCTCTTATTTCTTACCCATCGTTTTAACACCGAAACTTTGTCAAAATTCACTCTAAGTTTATATATGTTGTTTAAATTATTTTGAAAAGATTATATTTGAGTATGGGTCATTTTGAGCTTAGTTAATAAATAATTTTTTGTGTGAGTACATGATTTGATTACGAGTCATTTTGAGCTTTGTTATCAAATCTTTTTTGTGTGAGTACATGATTTGATTTTGTGTATCTCGTACACGATTTGACATTTATGGTGGACTGTATGTTCTATAAAAGTGTGAGTAGTTACACTTCTAGTTACTGATTAGTGGTTATTGATCATATTATATTGAGTGTTGTTAGCTGTGGAAGATAGTCAGGTTCAAGTGTTAAACCAAATAGTTGTAGAAGCAGCAAGAAAAAAACAACATTAGGTAATTTGGACAGAGATCTCAATTGATAAAGATAATAGTGATTTTATTGTTTATCATAGTTGTAAATTATTTATTGTTCAGTGGTTGACTTAAACAACTCGAGGATGTCACTACATAGATACTATCTTTATGTGAATTTATCTTGTTATATTGTTTGTTATACATGATTTGTTGTTAAGTTAGTATAATCTGAATTTTTTGTGTATGTTTCAACATACTAAAACATAAAACTCTGATTATAAAATATTTGTTGTTTACTTTTTTTTATTTGATATATAATATATACTATTTAAAGTTATTTGTTTTTTTTTTATATTATATAATTTAAGTTAAGATTGAATCATTAAGGAGTTTAGATCTCTTTATTCTGGTAGTGTAATGGAATGTATATTCTTTTAAAATAAAAAAATAATGACAATTAATACATATTTTATGAATTTTATTTTATATTAATTGTGATTTTACTTCATGTCATAAAGTTAACTACTTCATAATGAAAAATACAATATTGTAATTTAAAATACATTTTATTTTAATTATTTAACAACAAACGAAACAAAAAATATAATTATATGTATAATTTGTATCTTAAATTTAATTTATCAAATTTAATTAAAAAAATTTTGTTTTGTACAATTATAGAAAACTAAAATAATTACAGAATATAGAAAAACTTAATTTAGAGAAGAGCCAAAAACTTAGTCAGTTTTGAGGAAGAGATTATGAAAAACTAAAATAATTATAGGTTTGCAATGTGGTCATAGAAAAAAGGTAGTGACAATGGGGCTTTTCTTTTTCTATTTTTAATCCCTCCATTTATCTTTTCTAATTATTCTTCTTTTTTTCCTTATTTTGTGCTAAGAAGAAGTATAGTAAACTTATCTTTAATGAAATGAAAGAGAGAGAAGGAAGAAAAGAGGGGGACAACGGTGGACTATATAATTCAATATTTCTAAAGACACTTAGAAGAAGTATATCATAAGCTGAAGTCTGATGCAGATTTTAGAGAATGAAGATTTTAGGGGCTAAGTTCCAAGTAATAATTATTAAGAAAAGAAAATATTTTAATATATATACATATATAAAATATTAAATACTGAATAAAAGTATAAACATTAAATTTTTTTAGGTTAAAAAAGCTCCTTAAGTGGAAGAGATTCTATGCTAGTAGTAGGTGCAATGAAATTATTTAAAAGTAAGAATGTATTTAATATTAAAGTCGTGATGTCGAACATCAATCCAAATATTAGTTCGACTATCTTAAAACTGATATAAATATTAAAAAAATTATATATTTATTTTCTTTACGTATCTTTAATAATATCAAATAGTTTTTTTCTTAATATATATTTATACACTTATGTATATATATCACAGACAAAGGTTAAACACGTACCACCATTTATACAATAAATTATAAACAAAAAATGTAACTTTTTTTTAAGATAAAAATAAAACTTTCTTTTGATCTTATAATAATTGAGGTTGCGAAAATTAACTAGGATATATATATATATATATATATGTTGGAGATTACTATAAAGTTACTTAATTTGTTCATAAAATTCTTTAATTTAAGGAGCAAAATAAAGAGTAATTCAATGGATCATTAATTTAAGGAGTAATTTAAAGAGTTAATTTTCTTATAAATAAATGTGTAATTGTAATGAATTAATTAACTAAGTGTTCATTCCAATTGAGAGAAAAAAGCTTTTGTGAGAGAAAATTGAGAGCAATTTTCTTGGGTGTAATTGAGTTGTGTTATGAGTTGTGAGTGTTGTAAACACCTTGTGTAATTTTTCTCATTTTAATAAAAAGATCTGCAGAAGATCCGGAGACGTAAATAAGATTGGTTGAACTCCGTTATCAAATTTGTATGTTATTTTGTTTTCTCATAAATCTGGCTTATCAGGAATTTGCGTAATTTTCTAACAACTAGTATCAGAGCTTTTGGTGGTGATTTCATTCAATTTCTTACAAGTTACTATTCTAGTGAATAGTGAATTATATGAATAGTGAAATTTTGTCGACGTTATTTGTTTGTTGAAGGAGGTGTTTTAATACACAGTAGTTTGCAGAAATAATCAGAAACAATCTGAAGGAAGTCAGATTTGAATGAGAGTAATGGTCGCAGATGAAGGAAGAGTGAAACTTGAGAAATTCGATGGCACAAATTTTGGGTTTTGGAAAATACAGATAAAGGATTATCTGTATCAAAGAAATCTATATCAACCTCTCTCAGGGAAGAAACCAAAGGCTATGAAGGGAGAAGATTAGAATCTTTTAGACACACAAGCCCTCGGAGTTATTCGATTGACGTTATCCCATAATGTTGCTTTCAATATAGTAAAGGAAAAGACCACGGTGGGTCTTATGACAACTCTCTCTAATATGTATGAGAAGCCATCAGCCTCAAACAAAGTGCATTTGATGAGGCGTTTGTTCAACTTGTGTATGACAGAAGACACATCGGTACCTCGACATCTCAATAAACTCAACACAGTCAAAACCCAGTTGAGTTCAGTTGAAATTGAATTCGATGAAGAAGTACAACCATTGATACTTTTGTCTTCTTTACGAGAAAGCTAGAATGCTACTGTCACAATTGTGAGTAGCTCGTCAGGAAGCAATAAGTTGAAATTTGATGATGTTCGTAATTTGGTTCTCTATGAAGAGATCCGACGTAAAGAGTTGAGTGAATCGTTAACCTTTTCATTTTTGCATACATAGTCAAGAGAAAGAGATTCAACTAGAGGGAATGGACGTGGCAGAATAGACTACCAAGGTAGATCAAAGGACAGGGGTCCAAATCCAAGAATCCTAATAATTTTCATAGCTCGAAGACTATCGAGTGTTGGAATTGTGGGAGAACCAGACACTATAAAAATCAGTGCAAAATTGCACCGAAGGACAAATAAGTGAAGGTAGAGGCAAATGTTACTTCCACCTCAGGAGGAAATGATGCATTGATATGCTTTTTGGAGAGAAACGAAGAATCTTGGGTGTTAGACTCTAGAGCATCATTCCATGTTACTTCACAGAAAGAATTCTTTGAGAAATATGTTCCCAGAAGCCTTGGAAAGGAATATCTTGGTGATGATCAACCGTGTGCTATTATTGGCAAAGATGTAGTGAAAATTAAGTTGAACGGGTCTGTTTGGGAACTGAATGATGTCAAGCTTATTCCCGACCTAAGAAAGAACTTAATCTCAGTAAGGTATTTGGCTAGTGAAGGCTACACTATGATCTTCCATGGTGATGATTGAAATATTTCAAAAGGTGCAATGACGGTTGCTCGAGGCAAGAAGAGTGACACTCTTTACATAAAAGTAGGGGCACGTTGTTCAATTGTAGTTGTAACAGGCAATGAAACAACAAATCTGTGGTACCAGAGAGTAGGCCATATGAGTGAGAAAAGGATGAAGATTATACACTCAAAGGGAAAACTTCTAGGTCTAGAGTCAGGTGAGATAGACATGTGTGAAGATTGCATACTTGGAAAGCAAAAGAGAGTCAACTTTCAGACAAGTGGTAGAACCCCAAAGAAGGAAAGGTTAAAGCTTATCCACTTTGATGTTTGGGGACCAACGAATGTCTCATCCATTGGTTGGAAACACTACCTCGTGACTTTCATCAATGATCACTCTCGGAAGGTATGAGTTTACTTTCTAAAGCATAAGTCTCAAGTATTTGAGGCTTTCAAAAGATGGAAAGTTATGGTGGAAAATGAGACAGGTTTGAAGATCAAAAAGCTCTGAACTGATAATGGTGGTGACTATGAAGATACCATATTCTAAATTTTCTACTATGAGCACAGGATCGGAATAGAAAGAATTGTGTCATGCATGCCTCAACACAATGGTATAGCTGAGCGTATGAACCAAATATTGACAGAAAGAGCCAGAAGCATTCATATACAATTAGGTTTACCGAAACAATTCTGGGCATAAGTAGTCAGCACGACAGCTTATTTGATCAATTGAGGTCCATTTGTTCCATTGGAACACAGAATACCAGAAGAGGTATGGAGCAAAAAAGATATAAAACTATCACATCTAAAAGTTTTCAACTGTGTAGCATTTGTGCATATTAGTGATGAAGGCATGAATAAGCTTAATCTCAAATCTAAGAAATATTGTTTGTGTTATGAACAATGATATAGAAAGCCAAGTTGGGGAAGTAAGCATTAATGAAGTGTATGAAAAAGTTGATCAGATAAATAAGTTGCAAGGAAACTTGCCTGATTTTGGTCATGATGAGACATGTATCCGTAAAGTTCCTGAAACATTACAATACATCAACCCTAAGGCATTCACTCCCCAGGTATTATCTATTGGGCCAATACACCACGAAAATAAGGAGTTTAAAATGATGGAAGACATTAAGAGAATATTCCTGAAATCATTTCTTGAACGTGGTAATAAATGTCTCAAGGATTATGTTGAGATTATAATAATAATAAAGGAAAAAAAAGATTATGTGCTGCTTATTTAGAACCCATTGAATTTAAGTCTCATGAGTTTGTGAAGATTATAATGTTAGACGTTGCTTTCATCATTGAGATATTGTTAAGGGTCTTATTTCTTGATCATTTAAATCATTTGCGCATTGATGTTGACCTCCATTTTTACCCTAAAACAATGTTTCTAAAAGTTCCTTTAGACTTGTTACTATTGGAGAATCAGATCACTTTTTTCATTCTCCAAGATCTATTTGATCTTATTGATGGTAATGCTACTAGGATTGTATTAATAAAGGTGAGCAGCTTACGATTGCTAAACATTTCTACAAATTCTTTAAAATGATTACACTTTTTCAATTCAAGAACCCCAACATAATTGGTGAAGTAAAACATTGCCTTGATTTTCTGAGAATACTATATAAAACATCATTTCCTTTGGATGAAGAAAGTATTGAGCTACATCAGCCTAAAATTTCTTTGGATGGAGAAAGTACAGATGATTGGGTCTGAACTCCTACTATTATAGAGCTACATCAGGTTGGAGTGAAGTTTAAAGCGGTAAGTAGCAAAAACTTTTTTGCTATAAAGTTCAATTTCAGTAATGGGGTTTTGGAACTTTGATAATACATTCAAATTTTGAAATATGTATAAGAAACTTAATGGCCTATAAACAATGCCAACACAGTAAAGAGAACAATATATCTGATTATGCTATAGTAATGAACGATCTTATCAAAACTCTAGAAGATGTAGAGTTGCTTATCAAGTATGGAATTATTGTTAACGCATTAGGAGATAATAGTACAATTTGTGCTCTATTCAACAATATTTCATAGGAAATATACAATAACCCGAAAAGTTTTCACTTTGTTAAAACTAAAAACGACATCATCAAGTATTGTAAAAACTTGATACATCGTTGGAAGACTAATTTGATACGAACTTATTTCAAAACCTTGGCTAGTTGAAGCTATTTTGCTTTTCATACTAAGTGTCATACAAGTAGTGATCGATGCTATGTCTCTCAAATGAAACTACAATAATCTTTCACATTTCTTTATTTTCTAATCCTTGTCAGAGACATTTGATTCTTCTTTTCATATGTATTGTTATTGTTTCAAATAAATTAACGGTACTTTAATATGTTGTTTCAGATATCATACTAGCATGTATTGTTAATGGAAAAATTATTAATTATAATGTGTATTTGTTGATCTCCATATAACAATTAGAATGTATTTTTTTTAATAAAAATATAAAAAAAAAATTGCATATCTTCAAATATTCTCATTATTAATATAAAATTGAGTTGTTGATATGTGAGTAAATATTGATATTGAATCCTTGAACAAGAATAAAAGTGACTTCTCAAGTAATAAACGTGTAAATAATACTTATAAAATCTTGAAATTAAACTCTCTATGATAATTTACAAATTATTAAATTAAGTAATAATATTGTTTGAATCCAAATAATATATGTTTTGCGTAATTTATTAATTTCTTAATAGTGATGCACATTATATTCACTCAAAGTAGTACTTTATTTCGCATGAAGCTATCTGTTAAGGATTATTTTGGTTCTGATTGAAGAAGACGACACACAGAGGAGGGAAATTAAATCTTCATTCTCATTAGAGCATTCTTTGGATTCCTTGACCTTTATATAGCCTTATAGATCAGATTGTTGAAAGGAAATTACATTGATTTCACTAAATCAGTTGGATCGTAACAGAAAATCAGCATAAATGCTACAAACTCACCTACGCGCCCTTCATACCTGTCAGAGTTCTTCTAACTGCTTGAGTGGTTCCTCTCTGATAGATCGGGTGTTCCCCAACTCCTCCAAGCCTGATCGTTGCTTTGGGATGGAGCCCTAACCCTCTCCTTTCTTCTCTGCGAACGCGTGAAGGCTGGTGCATTTTTCGCACCCATCAACTCCTCCCTGCCTGAGGTTCATTGTCCGCAATGATGAAGGATGGATATGTTTTATAAAAATGCCATTCATTTTCCCACGTAGAATCCTCTATCGATGCTCCAGCCCACTTCACTAAAAAAATTTATTTTTGTCGATATTTACCCTTTTTGATCACTCTTCGGTCCAAGACAGACTCAGGTTGAGGAATCATGGTTGAATTGTCTGAGATAGGAGGTAGGATTGCGAGGGTTGGAACGTCCTGCCCCAAGTGTCTCTTTAGGCGACTAACATGAAAGACATTGTGTATCTGGGATTCAGGAGGCAATTCCAGCCTATACGCTACTGTCCCAATTCGTGCTGTGATTTTGTATGGCCCATAGAAACGTGGAGCTAACTTAATGGCAGCATGGAAAGCCACATGTGTTTGTCTATATGGTTGGAGGTAGAGGTATACATAATCTCCTACTGCAAAGGATACTTCTCTACGGTGTTGATCAGCGTGACATTTCATACGGTTCTGAGCTATCAGGAGATGGTGGCGTAGATCACGTAAAAATAGTGTCCCTATCATGCAAGAATTTATCTACCAACTGAACTTTGGAAGTACCAAGAATGTAGGCCAACAGACGAGGGGGTGGGTGACCATAAACTGCCTCAAAGGGTGTCATTTTAATGGAAGAATGTGTTGTTGTATTATAACTATATTTTGCCCAAGGCAACCATTCTATCCATTGGCTTGAATGTTCCCCAGTAAAGCAACATAGATATTTTTCCAAGGTGCGGTTGAATACTTCTATTTTCCCATCGGTTTGAGGGTGGTAACTTGAGCTCATACAAAGCTTAGTATCATATAGACTGAATAGGGCTTTCCAGAAGGAACTTACAAATATTTTGTCTCTGTCACTGATTATTGAAGTAGGAATGCCATGTAAGCGTACTATGTTTGCCATAAAAGATTTAGCAACAATTAGGGCAGTGAAAGGATGTCTCAAAGCTATGAAGTGGCCATATTTGGTCAAACGGTATACTACCACCATAATCACCGTATGTCCTTTGAAAAGGGGCAGCTCTTCTATGAAATCCATTGAAATATTTGTCCAGCTTTTATTAGGAATAGGTAGGGGTTGTAGTAATCCAGCTGGTTTCATGCAGTCATTCTTGCATATATCACATGAACGTAGGAATATTTTCACACCTTGCTGCATGTTGGGCCATATAAATTTTTTTTATGCGCGAAAATGTCTTGTGGAATCCGAAGTGCCCTGCTATTGGTGTTGAGTGACATTCATCCATAAGCTGAGGAATTAGGGAGGACTGTGGGTTTAGATAAACCTTATTTTTTTTAAACAAACCCGATCACACTGGCAAAAAAATTGTGTTTCCCCTGTGGAGATTCTGGCTTGTAGCTTTTCATAAAATGGATCTTGTTGGACTTCTTTTTGGAGGCTAGACCACCAGGCTGCTTAGGGTTGCGAGATGGAGATCAATTGAAATTCCACCCTTCTTGATAATGAGTCTGCTGCCTGATTCTCTGAGGCCTTCTTGTATTCAATCTGATAGTCATACCCGAGCAGCTGAGGTAACCATCTTTCTTGAGCTGGTGTGGTAATCCTTTACTCTAAGAGGTATTTAAGGCTTCATTGATCTGTACGCACGATGAAAGGTTTTCCCAACAGATAGGGGCACCATAGTTTGATAGCCTTCACTACAGCCAACATTTCCCTTTCATAAGTTGACAGTGCCAACGTTGATCCTTTGAGGGCAGCACTGTAATAAGCTACTGGACAGTTTTCCTGGGTCAAGACTACTCCTAGCCTTTTGCCACTAGCATCACATTCAATGACAAAGGGTTGAGTAAAGTTAGATAACCTTAGAACAGGAGGGGAAGTCAGTGCTTCCTTCAATTTTTGAAAGGCCTGAGCTGCAGCCTCATTCCACTGGAACCCTTCCTTCCCTAATAGAGAGGTGAGAGGTGCTACTATTCCACCAAAGTGCCTAATAATTTTTTTGTAATAGCTAGCCAATCCTAGGAATCCTCTAACTCACTTTGCTGTGGTTGGGGTTGGCCATTCTATAACAGCTCGAATTTTCGCAGGATCCATGACCACCCTTTGTTTTGATATCAGGTGCCCTAGGTATTCAACCTACAATACTCCAAAATGGCATTTGGAAGGTTTAACAATTAAACTGTTAGTTGCTAATACCTGCAAAACCATTTGTAGATGCAGTGTGTGATCCTCCCATGACTGAGAATACACTAAAATGTCATCAAAGAAAACCAATATAAACTTCCTGAGGTAGGGTTTGAAAAGATCATTCATTAAGCTCTGAAAGGTGGCTGGGGCATTAGTGAGACCAAAAGGCATCACAAGAAACTCATAGTGGCCTTCATGTGTCCGGAAGGCTGTCTTTGGGGTATCTTCTTCACGAACCCTGATCTGATGATACCCTGATCGAAGATCCAGTTTGGAGTAGACTCTGGCTCCATGCAATTCGTCCAATAGTTCATCTATGACTGGTATAAGGTATTTGTCTTTGATAGTAATGGAGTTCAGAGACATGTAATCCACGCAAAATCTCCAAGTTCCATCAGTTTTTCGTACTAGCAATACTGGTGATGAGAAGGGGATATTGCTCGGTCTAATCAGGTTAGAGTGTAGGAGTTTTAACACCATTTTTTCTATCTCAGTTTTCTGATAGTAGGGGTAACTGTAGGGTCTTACACTTACTGGTCCAGTTCCTAGTTGTAGGGGAATACAGTGATCATGTAATTGTTTAGGAGGAAGGCTGGTGGAGGGTTCAAATACTTGGGAGAATGTGGCCAATATTTTACTTATCTCAGGTGAATGAGTTCTAGTTTGTTCCTCTAAGGGTTTAGTGGGAAGTATCTGAAGGAACAACCTTGTATCTGGCAAGCTCTGGGTTTCCTTGCATGTTAGGGCTATAATGTTTGTGTGCCCTAATCCTTGAAGCTTATGAGTAGTACCCTTCTCCTGGAAACTGATGGTTAGCTTCTTATAGTCCATCTCAATAGGACCCAAAGTCTCCATCCATTGGACACCTAACACCAGTTGGCATGCTACAACAGGAAGGACATAGAAATCTACGGTTACCCGATACCCTTGTATTGTAAGGCTAAGGTTGCAGCATTGCCCTGCGCATTCCACCTTCTCACGATTGGCCACCATTACTTCCAATTTCTTTCCCTTGGTGATAGTTATTCCACACTAGAGAGTAAGAGCTTGATCAATGAAATTATGAGTACTACCTCCGTCAATCAACACTAGCACTCTCTTTTTCTTCAACTACCCCATTACCCGTATGGTTTGAGGATGTTCAGCTCCTACTATGGCATGAAATGAGATTTCAGGCATTACCTGTGGTGATTCCTGCTCTAAATTTTCTTCAGAGTTTCCTGAGAGAATTTGTTCCATCTCCTCTATCATAAACAGTTGTGGTCGTGCACAACGGTGGCCAGCTGTGAACTTCTCATCACAGTAGTAGCATAGTCCCTTATCTCGACGTTCACGTGCCTCTTGATTAGTGATGGGAAGAAAGGTATTAGTTGAGGCAATTGGTGCTGAGTTGCTTCTTTGTTGAGGAGGGGGTCCTAATACACCAATAGTAGGATTAGTGGAGGTCCTTACTGTCACAGAGGATGTTGGGTATCGTGGATACTGAATAGCCTTCCTCTAGAGTAGATTCTTTTCTTCAATCAACCTTGCCACCCCTATAGCTTCAGCCAACGTTTATGGCTTCTTAATTTTTACTTCAATTATGATCTCATCTCTTAATCCAGCAATGAAACAATCTATCAAAAATTCTTCTGAAAGACCATCCACTCTGTGAGAGAGTTTCTCAAATTTTTCCTGGTAAGTAGCTACGCTTGAGGTATGTTTGAGTCTGGTCAGGGCTTCGGAGGGATCTTCATAATCAGTTGGGCCAAATCTCAACTGCATAGCTTGGATAAATTCCTCCCAAGTGAGTGGTCCACGGAACTTGGTGATCCATCTATGCCATTGTAAGGCAATACCATCCAAATGAAACGATGCCAACTGCACTCGTTGTTCTGGTGTAGTATTTGTGAATTCAAAGTATTGCTCGGCTTTGTATATCCACCCAGTGGGATATTCCCCTACAAAGGTATGAAATGATAGCCTAAAGTGGGAATGTGGTGGCTCATTAGGGTTTCTGAACCCACCATTTGTGCGTGGGTTTTCTTCTCGTGCAAACGGGTTTTCTTCAGGTAAATTCCGAGTGGCGCGAAGTCCCTGTAACTCGGTTAGCACAGCCTGTAAGGTTGCGTCTATCTGATTGAAGCCTGATTCATGCCTTGCCAGGGTTTTCATTACCTCGCCGCGAAACTCGGCGTTGGATTTACCCCTGGTGTCCATGGCTTTGATACCACTGTTAGGGATTATTTTGGTTCTGATTGAAGAAGACGACACACAGAGGAGGGAAATTAAATCTTCATTCTCATTAGAACATTCTTTGGATTCCTTGGCCTTTATATAGCCTTACAGATCAGATTATTGAAAGGAAATTACATTGATTTCACTAAATCAATTGGATCGTAACAGAAAATCAACAGAAATGCTACGGACTCACCTACGCACCCTTCATACCTTTCAAAGTTCTTCTAACTGCTTAAGTGGTTTCTCACTAACAGATCGGGTGTTCCCCAATTCCTACGAGCTTGATCATTGCTCTGGGATGGAGCCCTACCCCTCTTCTTTCTTCTCTGCGAACTCGTGAAGGCTGGTGCATTTTTCGCACCATCACTATCTTTGACATGTAACTATTTAATGAGAAGATCATTGCATTAAATACAATATTGTATATTTTATTGATGATATTATCTAAAAATTTAAGATTTTTATTTAAATAAGTTTCCATATATATATATATATAAATTTCAAGTGAACTTTTGTTTATATATCGATATTTTAAATTCTTACTCATTAAATTAGAAGAAATTGTTAGTTACATCATAAGCGCACAAACACCAAAAGCAATAAAAGACTAACAAATAATGCACAAGCAAAAGCAAAATCAAATAAACAATACATGATACTTTTTTACATTAAGCTGCAAATAATTAATTCTTGAATACAAAATGTTAACCCAATACTTCAATATATTTGTATCTTAAAAACAATACCATTTCTCCAAAATAATTCTCAAATCTAAACCCCAATACACCTAAAATCCCTCAAACATAGAAAAGACATCAAATAAAGAAATTTAAAATTATTAATAACATTCTTTGCTTGAGGTACTACAGCGTAAAAAAATTAAGCAGCCTCCAAAAACCAATTTACTGTACCACTAACGTAGGCTATGGCTTCATTGATTGCTAACACAAACCATATTACTTAATGTGTTAGAGGCGCTAACCTGACCTCCTCACATAATATCACATATTATTTACGAGGGTTCTACTAGTGTTGTCAGTTTTTTCTCGTGGGGTAGGTAAATGTGATGAATACTCAATTTTTTTTACCGACTGGGATAATCAAATGAGGAAAAAATTTATAGGGTGGGTTTGGAGATCATACTCCTCGTCCTTTCCGGCACCCAAATCTCATTTTTTATAATTTTATAAGTTATTTTAATCGTTTAATTATTCAAATTAAAAACAATGTCATTTAGTCTCTTAACTTTGTAAAAATGATCGATTAAAGATAAAATATATTATTTTAGTGGTTTTTTATTTAAAATATATTTTAATTTTTAAAACAATTAAAATTAATAAAATATGTAAATTTTATTATACTTATGTTTATGTGTTTGTTTTCCCTATACAAGCCACAATTTATGTTATTTTACTTAGTGTTTTGCCTTCTTCTATGT
Organism: Hippophae gyantsensis; assembly: GCA_030763125.1. Taxonomy (NCBI): domain Eukaryota; kingdom Viridiplantae; phylum Streptophyta; class Magnoliopsida; order Rosales; family Elaeagnaceae; genus Hippophae; species Hippophae gyantsensis. Next base: position 42,441,410 of record CM061038.1, on the reverse strand, counting down.
AAAATTAGTTACTACGGTTCAGTAATATACACACACGCACATAATTAAGAATATTTTATATGTAAGTATGTTTACACATACTAACGGGTTTGTTTTCGTAGTGTGCATGCTACATGGAGTGTACGTTTTCTCGCCGATGTTATCACTTGTATTTTGGTTCGTTTCTGATGCGAATATTTATGTATTTTACTCGATAATTTTTGAAACAAAAAATGTGACTTTTAGCACGTTGTCATGGACCTCACCATATACCTTACCACCACCCTTGACGAGGTTGTTGGCAAGGTGGTTGTTGAGGTTATATAAATATTTCTTTATTTCTCTTATTTCTTACGCATCTTTTTAGTATCTAAACTCTAGCAAAATTCACTTTGAAGTTTATATATGTTATTTAAATTATTTTGAAGAGATTACATATGAGTGTGGATCATTTTAAGCTTAATTATCAAATCATTATTCAAAAAAATTATTTTTAATTAAAAATATTAAAAAATAGACATATGAAGAGGTGGTTAAATAATCTAAATTAAAATCTTTGGTCATTTTATTTTTTAATTTCTAACTAAGTCATATTGTCTATTATTTATTATTCTTAAAAAAATTAATTTTAATTAAAAATATTAAATTTTGGAATAAATTTAACCAAAATAGTTATAAGCAATACAGTTCTATGGTCAAGCCAACCACCATTCATATTGTTCTCACCTTGGCACTCATAGTGAATTGATCCATTAAACAATTGATCCAAGATGTTTTTATGAGACAACCTGTTAGACTTGTTAATGACAAATATCCTCCTCATATGTATAAATTTAAAAAAGCCATATATGGCCACAAATAAGTTATAAGAGCTTGGTTTTTCAAACTAAGCTGTTGTTTTCAATGATTGGAATGTAGATGATATCTTAATCAATAAAAATAATACAATGTTAATGGAGAATATTATGACAAAGTTGAATGCTAAATTTTCTCTTAAGAACTTAGGTGAATTAGGGTTCTTCTTGGGCATTAAAGTTATAAGAAATAAAGGATCATTTATTTAAGTCAAACAATATATATCATAAATCTTTTTGACAGAGTGCAACTCAATAAGTTTAAGGATATTGTCACTTCTATGATTTTTGGGAAACCTATGTCCAAACATGATAGTGATCTACTTGCAAATAGCACTTAGTATAGAACAATTGTTAGTACCTTATAATATTGCACCCTAACAAGCCTAGAAATAAGTTATACTGAGAGCAATTATGACAATTTTTTCATTGTCCAACAAACACTCATTGGGCTACAATCAAATGTTTGTTTAATTACCTCAAAGGAACATCAGGTACTCTTTTGCACAAATCAAACACCATAAATCACACAACATACATTAATGCTGACTGGGTATCAAACATTGATGAAAAGCGCTCCACAAGTGGCTACTGAATCTATATAGGAAACTCTCTCACTTCATGGAGCTCAAGCAAACAAAACAAAAAGTAATCTCAAGATCATCTATAGAGGTTGAATTTAGATCTCTTACTCATAGAGTTATTGAGGGTTGTTGGATTCAAAAGGTATTTGATGACTTGAAGTTAGTTCTTCCAATTCTCACACTAAACTTTTGTGATAATATGCGTACTGATCATTTAGTCAATCATATTGTGTTTCATTCACGAATCAAGCATGTTTAGATAGACTTTTACTCTGTGCGAAAAAAAGTAATAGCTGAAGACTTACTAGTTAGTACACACCAAGTACCAAGCAAGTTACAGACGTCATGATAAAACCTTTACCTAGCCAAAGATTTGTAAAACATAGGACTAAGTTCACTATCTTACATAAGCCAGTCATGATAAAACCTTTACCTAGTCAAAGATTTGTAAAACATAGGACTAAGTTCACTATTTTACATAAGCCATAAGTTTACGGGGAAATGTTGATCACTATACTTATCCCGTACTATACTACATAGAATCCTAACTACTATAATAGAATTGCAATACAAAAATCATATAGGTAAACACGTATATGCAATATTACTGATATAATTGAATTTATTGCACAATTCTTTTCTTTTTCTTCATTTTCTTATGTTTGTTGTTTATTCCGTATGTACGTTTTTATATAACTCATATAGCTCAATTGAATAAAAAAATTATTTATAAAAGTTAAGAAAAAAATATTTATTTTTTTCATTATGCAAAATTTCAAACATATAATTGTTTTGATTAGGTTTTTTTTATTTTTAAATTACATTTTTATTCTTATAGCCAAAAGACATAAGATTTATTTAAATGTGTCGAAAATCTGATGGTTCAATCATAATTATGAATACGTAAGTTTCAGTTATAAATAGCCATTAACTTATAGATTTTAATTCCATTGTTTAATTTTAATTTTTTTTATTAATGTATCACATATATACGTTATTAATGATATTATGACGTATATATAATTTGAATTTTTTCTTACCAACATTTTTTTTCAATATTATATTTCCAACATCTCTAAGTACTACTATGTAGCACGCGTCATGCTTCTCACGCACAAAAAGTTACAACGATATTTATTTTGATTAACTTTTTTATTACGTACGTGGAACAAAGAGTAGCACAAATAAATAAAGTCAAAAGAATTATACTCTTAATTACATTAAATTATTTTCATACGAGGATCTGCTTTAGCATTACTATTTCTAGGAATATCCATAAATTAGTGTAAATCGAACTAAATTAAAAAATTGAATCATATCGAACGATTTTACAAATCAAACGGTTTAGTTTGATTTGTATTAATTTTTAAACCGATCGAATCAACCTGTATCAAACAATTTTATAAATCAAACGGTCTGATCTAGTTTGTATTAATTAAAACCGTTTTAAACAATTCGATCCAAGTAATATAAACGTTTCGGTCGAGTTAAATTTAAAAAAAAAACCAGACCAGATCGGTGGATACCCCTAACTAGTAGTACAATAAATTTCATTTTCTTTATTGACTTGGGATATAATTCTTTCTCAGAATCTTTATATTATAGGATGAGGTATAATATAGGTTTTTTAAATTCCATTTTTTATATTTTTAAATTTTTTTAAAAAATAATATTATTTAGTTTTTAGTTATGAAAAAATAAATTAAATTATATTGATTTTTTTAAATTATTTTTTTTCGAGTAATTAAAATATAAATATTTAATAATGATAAAATAAAATTTAACATGAAATTATTAAAAAAACATAATTAATAAGAATAATAATATTTAAATAAAAAATTATTTAAATATATATTTTAATTTTTAATAGAGATTAAAAATTAATAAAATATTAAAATAAAATACAAAAAATTAACAAATATTAAAAATAATATTTGATGGATTTTTTATATTAATTATCAGTTTATAATTATTAAAATTTATATTTTAATTGCATCAAATCATTTAACATATAAATAATAATATTTTAATAAAAAAATTATTAAAAATATATATTTTTTGTTATTAAGTAGTATTTTTTTATAAGTAATGAATAATATTATTTATAATCTAACGAAGTAAAGATATAATCTAAGAAACTATTGGTATTTTTTTATTTTATTTTTTTGTATATATTTTGTTTGCTAGGAAGGTTTACTCCAAAATTGTTTTTAAGCCTCAGTACAAGAACCAAGGAAAGCTAGTACTCTTTAGAAGCAATTGTTACTGACGAGCGCGCTTCTTGCCATTAATGGCTACAAGGTTCTCTCTCTTTTTATGGGAGATGCATTTTCGGTTTGTTATTTGTTGTGCATTCATTTATTTTTGTGTTAAAAAAATTAAAGAGGTTAAGTACTACTCCGCCCGGCCGTTGATGATGATCTTCATTTTATCAAACGTTGATTCAAGCTTGTTTCTATTGGAGAATCAGCTCCCCTTTTTCATTCTCCAGGATCTATTTATTGATCCAAATGATATTAATGCTGCTGGGACTGTAATTATAACTGGTAAGAAGCTTTTATTGCTAATATTTTTTTTACAAAGGATTCCAGATTCTCAAATCAAAAACAATTTTAAACTAATCAAGGATCCCAAAAAAATTGAAGTAGAACATTGCCTAGATTTTAAGAGAATACTATACAAACCATCAATTCCTAGAGACGAAGAAAGAATGGATGATACGCTCAGTGCTCCTACCATTACAGAGCTATCCGCATTGACGTAGCGTCAGTTTAGTGTAGAACCGACTTATATCCAAAAATCGACTTATAATGAATTTAAAGTTGATTCGGTGTAAAATCGACGCTATCTACATTGGACGTAATGTCGGTTCTACACGTCAACCGACGCTACGTACTATTTTTTAAATTAAAAAATAAATAAAATAAATACAATTAAAATTAATTATTATTTTATTTGACTCTTTAGAATTTAAGTTGGATAAAAATAGTATAATGTTTCCTTTTTTTTAGACAATTAGTTTTAAAAATTATATAATTTTGTTTATTTGTTTAGATATTTAAATTTATATATGTACCTACAATATATCTTTATTTAATTTTGTGTATATGTTTTAATTAAATATTATTCTAAAGTAATTATTTTTTTCTATTTCTATAGTACGTATATGCATAGTCTAAATAAAATAAATATTGATAAAATAAAAATTTTAATTGCGTGGATAGCGTCGGTTGACGTGGTGAACCGACGCTTCCCACGTGGCTCACGTCGGTTGACGTGGAGATCCATTTTCTTCTTTTCTCTTCTTTATTTTCTCTCAAAACCGAGCTACACCCACATTCTTTCTCAATTTTCGGCAACCTTCGACCACCATTTGCAACGTCGTTTTGTGAGTTATATTCATATTTTCATTATCTTTCAGATCTACTATTTTTTTGAGCGAAATACTAAAAAATTTTATACCCATTTTTTGTATAAATTTTTTTATTTAAGTATGTTTTTTATTTTACTTGTTATTATGTTTGACTTATTTTATGTGAAAATAATATCTGAAATGTTGTGGGTTTGATGAATTATATATATTTACTATGCGTGGATAAATTTATTTATATATTATAAATATTTATATTTTATTAATTAAAATTTTGAATTTTATTATTCAATTTGTTTTATTTTTTTATAAATTTTTTATTTAGATATGTTTTTTATTTTGCTTGTTATTATGTTTAACTTATTTTATGTAGAAATAATATCTGAAATGTTATGAGTTTACTGTGCGTGGATAAATTTATTTATATAAAAATAATTATATTTTATTAAGTAGTGAATAGAGAAAAAATAATATGTTTTTCTTTAATTTTTAAGAAATTATATTGGTATAAGAGTTATACGTGCTATTTATTGACTCTTAAAAAAATTATAAATATATATTTATAAACTTAATAATTTAAATAATATTTATATATATATTAATAAAAATGAAATAATAACTAAAAACTAGGTAGTATTATTATTTTTATTTATATATGCTACTTATGTGTTAAAATGTTAAATATGTTACTATAGTAGTCCATATATACTTCTATAGAATGTTATATACGTATAATTAATATTATTTTTTAATTATGATATAGTAATATGTTTAGAAATTAAAATCAACCAAAGTGATTGGTTTTTATATATTCATGCTGACATGTTGCTTGTTTGATAGATGATTATATGTTCATGTATTTAGGAGAATGCATTGTTTTGTAGACATTTTTTTTGCTCAAACTACATCTCATCTTTCTTTCCTAATTTCCTTACGAACTCATATTAGCACTTTATTAATAATTTGTTTATAAATATGAAGTTATATGGAATCTCTGCTAGTATTTTTAATGTTATAATGAGCTATAAATATGAAATCAGGTGTACGTAACTCCAATTTGTTTCTTGATTTGTATGAGTTTTGGTGTCCATGAACGTGTTCCAAATGTTTAAGGGCACCAAAACTCACACAAGTCAAGTAAGAAATCGGAGTTACACTTGATTTCATATTTAGAGTTCATTATAGCATTAAAAAATACTAGCAAAGATTCAAGATAACTTCATATTTATAAACAAATGATTAATAAAGTGCTAATATGAGTTCGTCGAAGGGTTATATCACTCGAATGTCGCTATACGTGGTAATCTTTTTTTTATGGTAATATTTATAATGATTTAATTTCTTTATTCATATGTCTGAAGTTTAGACTGTTTGTTTGATGAATGTTTATATGCTCATGTTTGTAAGGGAATATAAATTGTTATATGAATCAACTATTTTTTGTCTAGTTTTCTTATCATAATGCTTGTGAAAGCCAATCAAGATTCTAAACCAACCAAGCTTACTCAAGCTCATCCAATACATTTTGACGACATTATTTTATTTGAATTTAAGTTAACTATATGTATTGTATATACATTATTTGTTTTTGTAGTAAATTTAATTATCAAGTAATTAAATATATTTAAATTTTAATTATTTGTATAATTATTTATATTTTAGTTTTTTTATGCTATATATATATTGAATAATACGAAAAATGAGAATAAAAATAAAAATAAATCATAAAATGTACAAAATAGATAAATTATAACCTATTGAACAATTTGTCTATCATCCTCTTCTTTTCTAACTCTCTCTCTTTTTAATTCCCATACCTTCCATCCAAACTTTTAATAAATAATAACTTATTTTTATTATAAATAAAAAATATATAATTTTTTATAATAAATAACTTATCAAAATTTTATTATAAAATAATAATAATATATTATAAAATTTTAAATTATTAGTAAGATAATAAATATTTATTAATAATAATTTTATTTAGGTATTAAAATATAATTAATTAGATATAATTTATATATTTTACTATATTAATAATAAAAATAATTATAGTAATATTATATTAGATAATATTTTAAAAAAAATTAAAATATAATATTTTATGTTTGTATTCTACCTTCTATAAAGTTGTATTATAAGATTTCACAATTTTTTTAATAATTTAATTATTTTTGTAAATATTATTTTTTATATCATAAGTATAACTAATATTATAATTATTTATTAAATCTAATTATATTTATTATAATTAAAAATAATATATTATATTATTTATGATTTATCAAAATATTTAACATATCATTTTCAATATAAGTATAATTTATATTTATTTTATTATAAAATAAATTATTTTTTATTTTTTAAAATAAAATTTTAATATATGATATAATAAAAGAGATTTATGTATTTAAAATTAATTATAAATTTATAAGATCTTAATAATTTTTTATGTTTATAATAACTATATTTTGCAAAATGAAATTAACATATCTTTTTTTATTTTTTCATAAATAAAATTGACTAAAAAATGTGTTTTCAAGTTTAAGGTTAAATTTTATCAATTTTTAAACTAAAATACAATTCAACTTTTTTTTAAACTATTACATGATATATGTCTATTATAGACAAAAACCATTAGTAAATAAGAGAAGACAAAGTTAAGATAGAAAAATAAGGGATTTTAAATTCAAAATCAAGTAAAATGTAAATGAATTTTTTAATAAATGTTATATACTCACGTTAACAAATAAATATATTAGAAAAGTTTAAATTCACCCGATATCAATATCCATTAAAAATATGGGTTATTATATTATAATATAATTAATATAATTTAATTAGTTTTTTTAATAATTCATTAAGGGTATCTTCTTTAGATACTTCCATTGTAAAAAACATTTGAAAACTTTGGGTTTTTATCTCTTTTGTCTTGTTGAAATGCTGATTGATTAAGTCCATTTGGGAGCTTAATTATACCATGAAAATGATTCTTTGTTTTATTTAGAACTAAAATGATAGAATTTATGAAAATGGCCACTACAAAAAAACATACATATAATCTCGATTTTTAACCATGATCGTAGATCTATGACCACGGTTATAAGAACCGAGGCTTAAATAAGATAGACCATAGATTGTCACCTATGACCTCGATTTTTTAACCGAGGCCATAAACATACTTATGACCTCGATTATTGAAAAACCAAGACCATAGATATACTTTATAGTCTCAGTTATTGAAAAACCGAGACCATAGACATACCCTATAGCCTCGGTTATTGAAAAACCGAGGCAATAACCGTGACCATAGGATATGTCTATTGCCTCGGTTTGTCAATAACCGAGACCATAGGGTATGTCTATGGCCTCGGTTTTTCAATAACCGAGACCATAAGGTATATCTATGGCCTTGGTTTTCAATAATCAAGGTCATAGGATATGCATAAATAAATAAAATACAATTAGTAATTATAATATTAAAAATCAATATAAATTACAATAATTTCATTTTTTATCAATTGAAATATTTCTCTCCTATCTGAATCACCTGCAATATTAAACAAGAATAATAATCAATTGAATTATAATTATAGAATCACCTTCTGAACAAAAGCATTCTTGGACTGCGTCTCAACCTGAGTAGAAATTTTAACACCCTAAGATGTGTGTTCTGAACAAATCCACATAAATGAATGATAAAGTGCAAGGAACAATAATTTCATAACCAAACCAAATCTCATCAAATTAACACATCTGAAATGTAGGTTAAGATGTGTACTCATACAAGAAACGTACTGCGCAAGATTGCCCAATATCTCTGGAATTGGACCACTCAAGTAGTTTGAATAAAGATCCAAGCTCACCAAGTTTGTCAGGTTTCCTAGATCTTCTGGGATAGTTCCACTTATGTTATTACTATAAAGTTCCCTGTCAAGAAAATTCAATTTAATGATTCAGATTACACACAAGCGCAAGCAAACATGCGTACAGAAGTAACTAAAGCATATCTTGCATACAAAATACAATAAGAAAAATATAATTTATAACACAAAAGTACCCTCAACTACGTCTTTTGTGTGATCACATAGCCAAAAGATTAATCTTCAATCTGCAAGATGTAAAAACTTTGACACACAATGGTGAAGATACTGAAACTTTTGATAGTGTATTCTAGTTTCAAGCAATATATGAATGAGGGTAAGTTACAAAATTTCATGTCTTTCAGATAAATAATCAGTTGATGAAACAACATCATTCAGTTACCACTCATCTTATAGAAGCAAATCATTCTAATCATATTTAAAAGCTTAGATTGAGATTCAACAGTATTCACTAAAAGATATATACATCTTCAACCTGAAGCACTAAAACTGGATGCTTCGTAATGACTCAACCAGTCAACAGCACTACAAATTTAATGTAATGGAAGAAAACAGGTAAAGGAGGTAAAGTAGATGACTGAACCATAACAGATCATCATGGTTGAACATTCCTTTATTTAAAATATATAAACAAATTTTCACTTTATTGATATCAGGAGAGCTTGATTTGAAAGAAAAAGGCAAATCCATGATAACATGAAAGAACCAAGCAGCGAAATAGCAATGATATAGACGGTAAGACTGTAATGTGTACATGCATAAAAATACTAAAGAGGTAACCAGTTTAGGACCTGAATTGTGGAAAAATTAGTCATAAAAGATCATGGACTATAAACCAACATTTCAATTAAATCAGCTGCTATATACTAAGAGAAATTAAGGTGTATTCTATTATGATGAGAAGGTCTAGAATTACATGGAGATACAATACAAAAATATTTCATAAAGGACTACAATTTGCATTGAGAAGACCAATAGAATACAGTAGCTTATCAAACTCAGAGCCCTAATGTCAATGAGAAAATTAATTCCATGAACATAAGTAACTAAAGATGAAAAACAAGCACATTCAAACAAATTTGACTAATACGAATCCCCAAAAAATTGAAACTTACAAGTACTGTAAATCCAACAGTTAACCAAGCTGTGGAGCCAATTGTCCAATTAGATTTGCACTGTTAAGATCACTGGGGAAAAACTAAAAATGCCTTAAGTCACTGCCCTCATGCAATTTGATTAATCAAGTAAAAAAAAGCAATTCCAAAGAAACAAGAAAAAGTAGCTTACACACGGATAACATTGTTCTTGCTATTACAGGTAACGTGGAACCTTGTACACGGATTGACAAGGGTCGAATCCCAACTCTGTAACACGTTGTTAGGAACGACCAAGTTGGTTTTCAATGCAGTCAAGGCATCGCCTGTCTTACATAAACCATAAAATAATCAGATGGTCCATACATCAATTATCATATCAAGCTAAAAACCACTACTAGGTCGAAATCGAATTCATCATAATAGTAGTTCCACAAAAAACAAACAAAAAAGTAGAAACCTAAATTAGTGTACGGACCTTCGGGGTTAGTAGAGGCTTTTGGTACTAAAGCAAAAACCAATATCAAGTATAGAAATGTAGAATCCTAGATCACCCCAGAGATTACTCACTCTGCCATTTCCATTCTCTTATCCCCATCTTCACTGCTTCGAGAAGTGAGAGGTCAACGTCGTTTCTGTTTGCATTGACGGCGACACACGTAGAGCGGCAGAAAGGGAGATCGATCGAAAATCTCCACTGCGTTAACGGAGCTGGGTCGCGATGAATGGTTCGTAGTGGGGAAAAGAGAGAAGAAAGCGCTGGGGAAGAGGAATAAAAGAAAAGAGAGAAGGGAAAAAGAAAAATAGAGAAAAAGAAGGAAAGAGGAAAATAGAGGAAAAAGAAAAAGTGAGGAAAAAAGGAGGAAAAAAAATTTGGAAAAGAAAAATAAAAAAATTTGATATATATGTTGTAAAAAAGTTGAGATAACATATTTATAGCCTCGGTTTTTTAATAATTTAATAATCGAAGGCAAAACCATATGATATCGATTTTTATATGTATATATTATAATAATGTACGTAGATGTATTTGAATGTTTTGAACTTAATCTCCCTTTCTGAATGACTTGAAACTAATTTCTAACCGGATATTATCCTAACAAGTATCATAATCACCATCAACCAATGTTAGTTTCCAAAAACACTTAATAAAATAATTCGAGATAATTAGCGTTACTTGTTAATTATTGAGATGATCTTCCTACAATAGTCTTATATTATTTATTTTAAAAAATATTTTTTTATTACTATCCAATAAGATATAATTTGGATTTGTTAATAAAAAGTGGGAATTGTAATTTTAGTAATAATGACCTAGATAAATGAAATACTTTTAAAATAAAATAAAAATCCTTTTAGATTGATAATATCATCTTTTTAAAATTGATGAAAAAAAATAATTATTAAACTTAATACTTCATTTTAAAAATTAATGAATGTCTAGGATTTGTCACTACATATCCATTTTTAGTATATATCCATGTATGATAGTCACCGAAAATACATATAGGTAAATGAAAATAAGAAAAAAAACAAACATAATGTAAGACAAATTATTTTGTTGAATCTATTGAAAAAATTGATGCTCGTAAAGAAATAAATTGTATAAACATATGATAATTTTTCAATTTAAAATAGAAAAAAAGTAACACCAAACGTTTTTAGCATGAAAACCTTCCAAAATGAAAGTAATAACTATTGGACTCGTAAGTCACTTACAATTTTCACTATAATAAAATAGGATTACAAACTTCACATTTAGGTGTATCTCGCATAAAAATACAATAAATATGTATCTTCAATTTGTAGGTAAAAAACTTCACAAATTGGCTCTCAATTTTCTACTCTCAGAAAACTCTTTCTCGTGAGGCTTTATGTTTTTTTTCTATCTCTCAACTTGTTCTATATTCAAGATTGAAGCAAAGATTTTATTTATAAAGCCAAAACTCTATCCTTCCACCACCATTCAAGCCAAACCTTGCAGAGACAAACAAACCAAAGTTTTGACTTTTTTCTTCTTCTTCTTCCCACTACAAGCCTTCATTGTTGAATGCCTTTTTATTTTTTTCCTTGTTGCTGGCCCACATGAGATGGACCAAAAAATATCCTCTTCCATCTTATGTAGGATAAGGCTTCTCCATACTTGCAATCTCTCTATAGATGACAAGATTTTCTCTAGTCAGAATCTTTGTCATCATATCTACCCAGTTATCATTGGTATGGATCTTCTCAACTTGAAGTAGTTTATGTTCCAACACATCATGAATCCAATGATATCTTACGTCGATGTGTTTGGACCTTGAGTGGAAGGTTGGGTTCTTACTAAGGTGAATTGCATTCTGATTGTCACAATAAAGAACATAATTTTCTTGGTTCTGATGCAATTTTTATAGGAACTTTTTCATCCACAAGATCTTCTTACAACTTTCATTGATTGCAATGTACTATACTTATGTGGTACTTAAGGCAATACACTTTTGTAATCATGATTGTCATGAAACAGCTCCCCCTTCAAATGTTATTAGATACCCGGATATAGACTTTCTCGTATCCACGTCACCAACCACATCTGAATCTATATATCCTTCTAATACAGGTTTATTATTACCAAAGCATAAACAATCACTGGAAGTTCCTCTGAGATACCTGAGTATCTATTTGATAGTTGCCCAATGTTCCTTTCTAGGATTTGATAGGAATTGGCTCACAACGCCAACAACATGTGCAATATCTGGTCTGGTGCATACCATAGCGTACATTAGATTGCCAACCGCCGATGCATAAGGAACCTTGCTCATCTCTGATTTCTCCTTCTCACTTGAGAGACACTAACTCACATTAAGCTTGAAATGGCTTGCAAGTGGACAACTAATAGGTTTAGCTTTGCTCATGTTGAATCTTTCAAGAACTTTTTCAACATACCATTTTTGAGAAAATCAAATCCTTTGATTTTGCCTGTTGTAGGTAATTGTCATACCAAGAATCTACTTGGCATGTCTTAAGTCCTTCATTGCAAAGGACTTGCTAACTACTTCTTCAACTTGTTAATCTTATCAATATTTTGACCCACAATTAACATGTCATCAACATAAAGCAGAAGAATACTAAAATCACCATCAAAGAATTTCTTGATGAATATGCAGGGATCGTCCATCAATGAGTCAAACTTTTTGTACCATTTCCTTGGTGCTTACTTCAGATCGTACAAGCTCTTCTCTAGTCTACATACCAATTTCTCATTGATTTTGACTTGAAAACCTTCAGGCTGCTCCATATAGATTTCATCGTCAAGATTACCATGTAAGAATGCAGTCTTTACGTCAAGTTGTTCAACCTTCAAATTAAGGCTAGCTTCCAAACCAAGAACAACTCAAATTGAAGACAGTTTAACTACTTGTGGGAATATTTCATCAAAGTCAATGCTCTTCTTATGCTCGAATCCTTTCACAATCAATCTAGCTTTATAACGTGGTTGCGAGCAACTTTCTTCGCTTTTGATTATGTACACCCACTTGTTCTTGAGAGCTTTCCTTCCTTATGGTAGTTTCATCAAGTCAAATGTGTGGTTCTCATGTAGAGATTTCATTTATTCCTGCATGGCTTTTAACCACTCAGCCTTATGTTGATCAGTGATAACTTTGCCATAACACTTCGGTTTTCCCCCTTCAATGAGCATCACATACTCATTAAGAGAATATTTATGACTTTGTTGTTGTACTCGAGTGGATCTTCTTGTTTGTACTTCTGATTGGACATGTTTAGAAACTTGTTCTAGTTTTGAACTTCCAGTTGGTGGATTAACATCATCAGTCTATGGTGTAACTCCCATGTCATTAGAATTTTTTGATGGAGGGACTAGTTCCTGATTAACTGAAATTTCATCAAATTGTGATTTCTCGGATTTCTTAAAGTACTCGATTGTTTAGTCTTCAAGAAACACCATGTCTCTGATTCTAACAATCCTTTTGCTTATAGGATCCCAAAATCTATAGCCGATTTCTTCATGGGCATATTCTATAAAGATACACTACTTCGCTTTCCATCCAACTTAGAATGCTCATCTTTTGGGATGTGAACAAATTCTCTACAGTTGAATACTTTCAAATGTTTGTAAGAAACATCTTTCCACATCCAAACTCTTTCTGGTACATCGCAGTTCAGTGGAACTGATGGAGAAAGCTTGATTTAGTCAACTGTTGTCCTCATTGCCTCCCACTAAAAGGGGTTTGATAGTTTTGCATTTGAGAGCATACATTTGACTCTTTCACAGATGGTTATGTTCATCCTCCCAGCGACACTTTATGTTGAGGTGTATTTGGGACTAATTTTTTCAACCTGATGTCAAAACTTTTGCAATACTCCATGAATTGGTACACGATACTCGCTATCATTGTCTACACGTACACACTTTAAATGTCTACCAATTTCTCTCTCCATTTTTACATGAAACTGCTTGAAAACTTCATGCACTTGATCTTTAGTTTTCAAAGCAAAAGTCCACACTTTTCTAGAATGGTCATCAATAAATGTCACAAAATAATGAGCACCTCCTAGTGACTTACAACTCATTATACAGACATCTGTGTGTATTAAATCAAGAATATTTGCCTTCCTAGATGGTGCGAGATTACGAAATGCAACTCTATGTTGTTTTCCTATAATACAGTCAATATAAGTTCGCAAGGGTGTACCTTTCATTCCTGGCAAGAGCTCCTTCTTGTAAAGAATTCTGAGATCTTTTTCACTCATGTGGCCGAGTTGTTTATGCCATAGCTCGGTGGGAACTTCTTTCCTAATGGTATTTACTTCTCCTATACACAATCTGGCTTTTATGAGGTAGAGTGATGTATCTCTCTTACCTTTGGCTACTACCAAATTACCTTTGGTGAGCTTCAACTTTCCTTCACCAAAATAATTATTATATTCATCATCATTAAGCATACCAGTAGAGATCAAATTGAGGCAGATATCTAGATAATGCCTCACATCTTTCAGAAGTAATTTACATCCAAGATTAGTCTCTAGATAGATGTTTCCAATGCCCATAATTTTCGATGCATCATCATTTCCCAACCTCACACGTCCAAAATCACCTTTAGTGTAGGCTGAGAAGAATTCCCGTTGTGAGGTGACATGATAGGAAGCGTCTGAGTCAACTACCCAAGTAATGTCTTGACATGCACGATTGACATAATCAGCATCTCGAACAATGATAACTTCTTCAATGACAGTTGTGGTGTTATTTATTTAGGTTTCTACTTCCTGATTTCTGGATCGTTCCGCCTTTAACCATCTACATTCTCGAATGAAGTTTTCGGGCTTGCCGTAGTGATGATATTTTTTATCATGCCTTAATCTAGACTTCGACCGTCCTCTTTGGTGACTTTGGTTAAAGGGATTTCTATTTTTACTCATTCCTTTCCATTCTTACTTGTATGGTTTCTCCATGACAAGCGCTTCAGTGTCAGAAATATATCCTTCATCTTTTCATCGAGACTCTTCGTTTAACATTCTGTCTTTTACCATATCCATCGTAAGGTTGCTGTCACGAGTTGAGTTGCTAACTTACACAACTAGAGTATGTTCTGATAAAATTGAGTTGAGTTGCTAACTTACCATACCATATCCATCTTTTTCATAAAATTGAGTTGATCTACAATGCCTTGGAACTCATTCATATGTTATGATACATTGCTTCCATCTTTATACTTCAATTTGACCAATCGTCGCATCAGATTAGCTTTATTCTGTGTGGTTGTCCTCGCATACCTTTTCTCCAACTTTTGCCAAAGAAAGTAAGCATCGTGTTCATTAGCAAAATTTTGAAAAAAAAAACTCTTGTCGATCCATTGTTTGATTTGAGCAACACACTTTCAATTTAACATGACCCAATCAACGTCTAAACTGGTTATTTTTGGTATCTTGTCGTCGGTTTTCTCATTCGTCAAAATTGTAGACACTACTTTCTCCTTCGGCATTATAATTGGCTTCCACAAATCTTTAATATATAAAAAATCCTCCATTTTTGGCTTCCAAATTACATAATTAAATGCAGTCACCTTTATTATATTATTTGTGTTCTCCTCCATTTGAATTGTCAGTTAACAAGTTTCGCCAAACTTATACTTTTTGACGATAAATAGTACTCTATGAATAGTACTTGTCGAATAGTACTATGTGAATAGTATCTGTCGCCATAACAGTACCGTATATGTGAATAGTATCATTGTCGAAAAGAAAAGAAAAAACTTGCTCTGATACTACTTTGTTGGAAAAAAAATGATGGTTGTAAAAAAATAAATTCCACAAATCCAAGATAATTTTTCAAATCAAAATAGAATAAAAATAACACCAAATGTTTTTAACGTGAAAACCTTTTAAAATAAAAGTAACAAACACGAGACCCATAAATCATTTAAAATTTTCACTATAATAAAATAGGTTTACAAATTTCACATTTAGGTAGATCTCTATCAAAATAATTATAAATAATTTAGCCCTATGGTCAAGTCAACCATCATTCGAATTGTTCACCTTGGCACTCATAACAAATTGATCTATTAAACAATTAGATATTAACACCGCTTTTATCAACGAGGACATTGAGGAAGATGTTTGTATAGGACAACCACTTAGATTTGTTAATGCAAATATCCTTGTCATGTGTCCAAATTTTAAAAAAAGCCATCTAGGACCTCAACAAGCTATAAGAGCTTGGTTCTTCAAACTATGTTATTGTCTTCAATGATTGAAATTTGTTTGCTCACAATCAGATGTTTTAGTGACGATTTGTTACAAGGATCATGATATCTTAATATTTTGTGGTGTATGTAGATAATATCTTAGTTAATAGAAATAATACGATGTTAATGGAGACTATTATTACAAAGTTGAATGTTAATTTTTTTCTCAAAGGACTTGGGTGAATTAGGGTTCTGCTTGGGCATTAAAGTTATAAGAACTGAATGGTCATTTGTTTTATTAATTTTGTTGTGTTTTAAATCTCAGCTTTTAAATGATTCACATCATTTTATAAAAATGATTATAATGATTTTTATTATTCTAAACTATTAAATAAAAATTTATTTTAAATGAAATTAAAAAGAATTAATCATTACTTAATATAGAGAAATAAGGAATGTCGTTTATGTTCTTGAATAGTATGTATTCTCTTAAAAAAAAATAAAAAAAAAAGTAAAAAATTGAGTAAGAGTGAAAAAGGTGTGAAGTGTAAGTAAATAAATTCAAAATTTATCGTTCTATGCTTTTAAAAAAAATACTCATTTTTCAATATTAGTAAAATATTGAAAATGTTCCTAAAATGTGGGACCGTTGATGGAAATCAATAAAGAGAATGGAAATGTAGGTGGCTAGAAAAAATAAAAGGCGTGGAGTGCTAAAGGGTAGGATAGGATAGTAAGTGAGAAAAGACAAAGTTAAGATAGAAAAATAAGGGATTTTAAATTCAAAATCACGTAAAATGTAAATGACTTTTTTAATAAATGTTATATACTCACGTTAACAAATAAATATATTAGAAAAATTTAAATTCACGCAATATCAATATCTATTTAAAATATGTATTATTATATTATAATAAAATTAATATAATTTAAATAACCTTTTTAATCGTTTATTGAGGGTATCTTCTTTAAATAGCCTTTTATCTGACTGGTATATTAATTAATTAAGTCTAATTGAGAGCTTAACTAACTACACCATGAAACTGATTCTTTGTTCTATTTGAAAGTAAGGGTGATGGAATTGATGAGGATGGCATAGATATGATTGAATGCTTGATTTTCCTGGATAAATCGAAACTAATTTCTAACCAGATATTATTCTAACCAACATCAATTTCTAAAAATACTGAACTCAATAAAATAATTCCATATACTTTGCATTACTTGTTAATTATTGAGATGATGCTTTAGATCATTAGATCTGCGCGCCCCTACAATAATCTTATAATGTTTATTTTTAAAAAAATATTTTTTTTATAACTATCCAATAAGATATAATTTTGGTTTGTTAATAAAAAATGGGAATTGTAATTTTAGTAATAATGACCTAGATAAATGAAATACTTTTAAAATTAAATATTTTAAAAATAAAAAAAATAAATCCTTTTAGATTTATAATATCATCTTTTTAAAATCGTTAAATTAAACTATCATTAAAAAAATAATTATTAAACTTAATATTCTATTTTAAAAATTAATGAATGTCTACTATTTGCCACTACATATCCATTTTTCGTATATATTCATATATCATAGTCACTGAAAATACATATAGATAAATGAAAATAAGAAAAAGAAGCAAACATAACGTGAGACAAATTATTTTGTTGAATCTGTTGTGACAAATTACTTTGTTGATTTGTTGCAGTTAATGAAAAGAAACGAACCTAACAAGTTTGGTTAATTAATTTATGTAATAACAAAATTAACTTCCTTAGCAAGTGCAACGTTAGAAGGTGTCATACTATCATGAAATAAATTAATAACGTACGGCAATAAATTGGTAGATAATATTTAGTGATAGTGGTGATCTTTTCTTTTCTTGTCTTTTTATAAGTTATGATCACGTACAATGCCGATTGCCCAAGTTCATTAAGTAATTTAAAGTGGTATTTAATATTCACCAACTTATTCAGTAAGTTTTACTTTTAATTTACTTTTTAAAGCATACATGTTTTTTCATATTATAAAACGTATATATATTAAAAAAATATACACAGTATAAAGTGATTCTTATATATCACTTTCATGAATCTCATGATGATGTACTCAATTAAGATTGATAAATTTTTGATAGATTTTAAATTTTAAAAAACCTGCAGATTTGAATAGATTTTTAAATACTTCTACATATATTTTATTAAATTTTTAAAAATTTAATAAATGGAGTTATGCTATAGAAACAAACTATTATTAAACAAATTAATTGTCTATCTTTTTTTTAAATTAAATAATATTTTATTGGATTTGAGCATAACTTGAACCGATATAAAGTGATATTATATATCACTTTGTAAATCTTACGATGGTGTATTCAATTAAGATTTATGAAAATTTTGATAGATTTTAAATTTAAAAAACCTACATATTTGAATAGACTTTTCGATACTTCTACATATATTTTATTAAATTTTTAAAAATTTAATTAGAATTATAAGGAGAATTTGGTAGATTTTAAATTCTAAAAAATTTATAGATTTTAATAGACTGACACTATATACTTTATTAAACTTTTAAAAACTTTATATAAGTTTGTATGACTTCTATAAAATTTAATATATTTTAAATTTTCATTATACTCACACATTTTTACTATATATTAATTATTTTATAATTTTTTAATGAACTCTTTTACTATGATCACAAATACTCAATCTGTTATTATGTATTTTATTTAAAAATTTAATAAACCCTATATTTTTCTTTAAATTGTGAAGATATTCAGAGTTTTCATAAAAATAAACATGTATTTGTATTAATTGAAAATAAATATATATTCAACTTAACTTAACTTAAGATAAAAATTATTATTATAAGATCATTGGTCCTAATATTTATTAAAAGAAAATTATAATAAAAAATTGTTTTTCAAGATTAATATGTAAAAAATATTTATAAAAAATGAATCAAGAGTGAGAAAAAAATTAATGAAATAAAAAAAGTGAAGAGTTAACAAAAAAAAAGTCTCCAAAAATCTCATGCAATAAAGACGTTGGTGGTAGACTTTATTTATATAAAAAAAATTAAATTTTTTAAAATTCTATGATTAAGTGAAGTTTTTAAATATTATTGACATTTTGAACATTTTTTTATTTTTGTAAACTTTTAAAAATTAGTAGTTGAATAACCTAAATCTTTATATATTTTTATAAACTTTTAAAAAACATTAAAATGGTTTAATTGAATATAGTTAAATTTTTATAAATTCTTAAAAAATATATACTTAAACTTTTAACAATTTTTAAAATCCATTAAATTTTACAAAAATATTAATTAACCACCGATCATAATTCATTATAATTTTTGAAATTCCAATTATGTGACACTAAAGCAAGTTGTATATTAAAAAAGATTAAATGTAAAATCAATTTAAAAGCTATTACATTCAAAGTATTTTAATATCATAATAGATTAAATTATTCAAATAATAAGTTCATTGCTATTAAAGATTATTGTTATTTTTTATTTTGTTTCTTTTGAGTTTAAAAACTGTTTCAATGTTAATATTTTTTTTTTTGTGGTTCGATCATACTTATCCTTTTCTCTTTAGCTTGCTATGTTTGTTCATTTTCTTCTAATTAGATAACTAAATTATCCTATGTTTGACGTGCTATCTAAATTAGATATTTTGTGATGAAACTAAGTTCATTGCTAAAATATTTGTTATTTAAGACAAATTCTTATAATGAAGTAAACCTCTTTTTACTTAGAATTTTATTTTTAACTATGTCATGTGTTGAATAGTTATTCAATTTTTGAAAACGTTATAAATACATGTTTAGCTCATTTTAGTTATGTATATTATATTCATTTTATATTATGAATATTTTTTTATCTTTATTTTTATTAAAATATATTTATATATAATAAATTTTTTAAAATATGTATTAAACATATTTTCAAAATTTGTGCAAAAATTGAACATAAGTTTATTTTTTTAAAGGAGATAAAAGTAAAAATAAGTAATTTATATATGATACATATGTGATTCTGTTTTCCTTCTTATCATGATGAAATAGGGTGGATCCTTTGATTTTTTTTTTATTAATTTTTGTAGAGTTTTAAATCCTAGTTTTTAAATGTTTCATCATTTTATAAAAAAATGATTATAATGATCTATATTATTTTAAACAATTAAATAAAATTCAAAATAGAAAAAATAAAAGGCGTGGTGTGCTAAAGGGTAGGATAGGATAGTAAGTGAGAAAAGACAAAGTTAAGATAGAAAAATAAGGGATTTTTAAAAAAAATTCAAAATCACGTAAAATGTAAATGACGTTTTTAATAAATGTTATATACTCACGTTAACAAATAAATATATTAGAAAAGTTTAAATTCGCGATATCAATATCTATTAAAAATATACATTATTATATTATAATAGAATTAATATAATTCAAATAGCTATTAAATTATATGACTCAGTAAGTAATTACATTATAATTTATGTATTATTTTAATTTTTTATTTCTAACTTTTTTTCTTAAATTCAATAATATATTTCCAAATATTTCTTACTACATCTATTTAGCACGGGTTGTGCTTTTGATGGATATGTACATCACTCACAAGAAGCTACAAATTTAATTTTAATTAATTTTTTTTATCACATATATAAAATAAGGAACATAAACTCACGAGAATTGATAATTTAATTTTATTTAATTAGGAAAAATACTATATATCTTAAATAATAGTTAAGATGCATTTTAAATATATAAATATATAATATGATATTTTTCATAAATATAACAAATTTATAATATTATATTTTTTTTAAAAAATTATGATAAATTTATGATACTAACTCATTTATTTTAGTAAAATGATAAAACGACATGACTGGACTGGCTCAGTTGAGCTGGTGCAATAATTGTAATTTTCTTGACTTGGAATTGACTTCATCAACCCAAGCAATTATATATATACACGTTGCCACGTTGGTGCCCTCCAGTTGAAATGGTACTCTTTTTCTTCTTTTGTCTATTTTGGATTTTTTATGGCGAGCAGAATCAATGTATTCGGTTTTACTTTTTATACTTTAAAACGTGATTAAAAATAATTATTTGTCTAATCATATACAATAATCATCATTACGACACGTAAAAATGAGGCTCAGTTGAGCTGGTGAAATAATTGTAATTATCTTTATTGACTTAGAATTGATTGACTTCATCCTCACAAGCAAGTATATATGATATTATTTTAGACATATACGGTGTTATTGATTAGTGGTGCTCGTCTGTATTCAATGGCATGTCTTGAGTCAATTAACTTGACTCAAGATTAATTGTTTCAATTTTTAGTAAACTGTCTATTAACTATTACCACCATAAAAAAAGTAAATTTATTTACTAATTATATGTTCAATTAAATAAAAACTAATTAATATATCATCAATTTTATTTACTAATATATTTATTGTTACTCTTCTTATGAATTTTAGATGTATAGTAATAATTATTTTCAATAACCGTCACATTATTCAATACTATTCATGATATTTAAATTTAATTCATAATTTATTGTTTCATGGATTTGAATACCATAAGTTCGTAAGATTATCTTTTAATTCATTACATAATAATTAATTCACTATATCTATTCACAGTAAATATTATTTAAAATTTAAATATCATAATTATATTAAATATAATAGGGATATCCAAGTCCTAGTTTAAAGCCTTGGCAAAAAAATTACATTTTAAGGTTTTTTAATTATTTTTTTCTCTTTTACACAGTAAAATTAAACTATTGTTAATTCAAATAGGGCACTAATTTTATTGTTACGAAAAAACTTCATAAAAATTAGTCTTTGTATAATAACCTTTTAAAGCTCCATATTCTCATAAAATAAAGTTTATATTTATTGATTTATAATTTTTATAACAAATAATTGAAGAATTGAACCATGTATTCTCTTCAAAAATATCAATCATTTTGCATCTTTGGTATCACAAAAATATACTACAATAAGTAAATTAAAGTATTGACACCAATTTTAATAAATTTATATCTAAAAAATTTGAATAGAAAACATTTTCATTATTATTATAAAAAATTATATAAAAACAATAGTGAAATATAAAATTATCGTCTCTCATGAAAGAATTAAATTGTAAGTTGATTATTGTAATAACACAATGTATAATAGATGATGGAGAAACTATAGGTTAATTTAGTAAGAAATTATAAACTGATTATCACTTTAATTACTCTTTTATCTATACAAACTGACATATTAGCTTATTGTTCACTAAACACAAAACTATATATACTCTTTATTCCCTACTAGAATCAATATAATATTTCTTACAAGAACAAAGAAAAAAATTATCTCATGGTGAAAATAAGGTGAATATATATGATAATTTTTGCATTATTTTTAAATATTTTTTATTGATAATAATTTTATAAATTATTATTATTTTTAATGAACTTATTACTTATAAAATATAAATTTAAGTTCCTAAATATATGAGTTATTGAAAATTTGATGTAATTTGCCACTAAATCACAGATTTGAATAATGTACTATATGTATATGGTAAATTACTAATGTAGAACATGAACATATCTGGTGCATATATAGCCTTACATATCTAATATACCGTTTGTACATTTGTAATGTACAAGTAATACATCATCAAGCCAATGATCTTTAGGCCAATTTCACTTCAACTTTAAAGATATGTTATTTTGGACTTAAAATTCCAAAATATGTTATCATTAAATAATCTTAAGAAAAGAAGATTTTTAATCAAATTTCTATTTTTTAAGTTTTAATCAAACAATTATTTTTCCTAAATTACAAATAAATAACCTATGATGGACAACTTTGAAAAAATAAATTCGAAACCTAAAATTTATAAATAATAATAATAAAATATTTCCCAAGTCTTTAAAATTTTGAAAAAAAATCCCTTATCATAAAACTTTTAATTTTATTTTATTTTTTTGTTAAACTCACTAAATAGAAAAAATATAAAATTAATACGAATGTAATTATTTTTTTATATAAAAAACTAGAACTTATCGAATTTTTTGTTTATCAAAAGGTCATAATCATTATTATCTAATGAATCTTTTGCACTAATTATTTATGTTCAAAATTTATGCATAAATTGAACATAAATTTATTTTTAAAGGGATCGAAAAAGAAAAGAGTTAAATAAGTTATATACGAATCATAAATATATTTGTTTTCCACTTCTTATATAGCATGAAGAAATATTATTTGTGTTGTCACCGTTGATATTGATAGCCGGTAGAGTAAGCATTTATGAAGTGCATGGAAATTTTGATTTCAATCAATTAGTTGTAAATGAGATAAATGAGGAGCGAAAAAACTTGTTTGATTTAAATAATGAGACATGTATCTATAAAGTTCCTAAAACATTATGATACTTTAACCCTGAGGCATACATTCCCAAGACAATATCTATTGGGCCAATACACCACGGCAATAAGGAGTTTAAAAAGATGGAAGAAATTAAGAGAATATTCCTAAAATCATTTCTTAAATGTGATATTAATAATAAGTGTCTCAAGGATTATGTTGAGATTATAATAAAAGAGGAAAAAAGTTTGCATGTTGCTTATTTAGAACCGATTGAACTCAAGTCTCATGAGTTTGTGAAGATTATAATGTTGGACACTACTTTTATTATTGAATTCTTGTTGATGGCGTTCTTTTCTATTTTAACTTCTTCGTCCAATGTCGTCCATTTTAATTACCCTCGACAAATGTTGTGAGAAGTTCCTTCAGACTTGTTATGGTTGGAGAATCATATCCCTTGTTTCATTCTCTAGGATCTATTCGATCCTATTATGATTAAAATAAAGGATAAGAAGCTTACGATTGCTCATCTTTTTCACAATTTCTTTAAAATAATTTCACCTTTTCAAATCAAGGCCAACAACATAATTGATCAACCGAAATATTGCCTTGATTTTATGAGAATACTATACAAACCATCAGTTCCTTTGGCTAAAAAAAGTACGTATTATAAATAAATTACGGATGATTGGGTCCATACTCCTACTATTACGAAGCTATATCAGGCTGGAGTGAAGTTTAAAGCGGTACATTGAGAAAACTGGTTTGCTATAAAGTTCAATATTAGAAGTGGTGTTTTGAAACTTCCATACTTGATAATAGATTCAGATTTTGAAGAAAGAATAAGAAACTTAATGGCGTATGAACAATGGCACCACGTCATTGAAGAGTACAATATATGTCATTATGTTATATTAATGGACGATCTTATCAACACTCAAGAGGATGTACAATTGCTTGTCAAGTATGAAATTATTATTAACGCATTGGGAGATAACAATAATGTTTGTGCTCTATTCAACAATATTTCACAGGAAATATATCGTTCCCTTGACATATTCTAGTATGCTGAAACTAAAAAAAGGCATGATCAAGTATTGTAAAAACCTGATATATACATCCCTGGAAGGTTAATTTGAAACAAAATTATTTCAACACACCTTGGAGGATTGCTTCTGTAGTTATAACTATTTTTCTTTTCTTATTAACTATCATACAAACACTGACCTCTGTTATGTCTCTCATATGAATCTGCATTAAACTTTCACATTTCTTCATTTTCTTTTTTTTTGTCGTGGACATTTTTTTCTTTTTTTTTCATATGTATTATTATTGTTTTAAATAAATTAACGGTACTGTAATATGGTATTTAGGATATCACACTAATCTGTCTTGTTAGTGGAAAAAATTATGAATTATAGTGTATTTGTTTATCTCCATTTAAATAATAGAATGTAATTTAAAAAAAATCTAAAAAGTATTACAAATTTTCAAATATTTTCGTTATTAATGTAAAATTGAGTCATAATTATGTTCATAAATATTAATATTGAGTCTTTGAACAAAAATAAAAATCACTTATCAAGTAACAAATATGTGCATAATGGTTATGAAATCTTAAAATTAAATTATTTATAATAATTTATAAATTATTTGACGTGCTTTGCAAAATTTCTTAATTTCTTAATTTATCTTTTTACATGTACTTATTCAAATTAGTAATTTATTTCAAATAAAGTTATCTTTGACATGTAGTTATTTATTGGGAATATCATTGCATTAAATATAATATTATATATTTAATTGATGATATTATTTAAAATTTTAAGATTTTTAAATAAGTTTACCACTTATAAATATAAATATATATATATATATATATATATATTCATGTGAACTTTTGTCTATATATCGGTAAATATCGATATTTTTAATTCATATTTATATTAAATTAGAATAAATTGTTAGAACACAAACACCAAAAGCAACAAAAGACTAATAAATGAATGCAGAAGCAAAAGAAAAATCAAATAAACAATACATGCTACTTTTTTACATTAATACTAATAATTAATTCTTGAATACAAAATCTTAATCTAATATTTCATTATATTTGTATCTTAAAAACAATACCATTTCTACAAAATAATTCTTAAATCTAAACCCTAATATACCTAAAATCCCTCAAATTTGTATCTTAAAAACAATACTAGTGTTGTCAGTTTTTCTCGTGGGGTAGGTAAATGTGATGAATACTCAAATTTTATTTACCTATTGCGATAATCAAATGGGAAAAAATTATGGGGTTGGTTTGGAGATCATACTCCTCGTCCAATTCGGCACTGAAATATATGTTTGATGCATTTTTATATGTATATCATCTTTATTTTTTATTATGAATATTTTTTATCTTTATATTTATTAAAATATACAATAAATTTTTTAAAATATATATTAATCATATTTTCAAAATTTGTAGAAAAGAAATATAGAATTATAAATTTTGAATTTATTTATCACGGGTTGTGGTTCTGATGGATATGTACAGCACTCACAAGAAGCTACGAATTTAATTTTAATTAATTGTTTTTATCACATATATAAAATAAGAGAACATAAAATCACGAGAATTGATAACTTAATTTTATTTAATTAGGAAAAATACTATATATCTTAAATAATAGTTAAGATGCATTTTAAATATATAATATTATATATTTTTTAAAAAATTATGATAAATTTATGATACCAACTCATTTATTTCAATAAAATGATAAAACGACGGGACTGGACTGATACAGTAGGTCTGGTGCAATAATTGTAATTTTCTTTATTGACTTTGAATCGATTGACTTCACACTTACAAGCAACTATATGATATATTATTTTAGACAGAGAGGTTTGCCCAAAATTGATTTACAAGTAAGTAAAGCAAAAGAAGGTGTGATTTCTTAAGAAGAAATTGTTACTTGCCAATGGCTACAAGCAACGTGAATATGGTGGTGCCCTCCTTTAGGTATGACACTCTTTTTCCTTTCTCATACTAATATCGTGTCCGTCTGTATTCAATGGCATGTTTGAGTCAAATAACTTGACTCAAGATTGTTTCAATTTTTGATAAACTGTCTATTATCTATTATCACCGTAATAAGAGTGAATTTATCATTTGAATAATAGAATACCATAATATCCTTATTTTTGTATATATTCCATGTTTTACATCCTTTTACTAATTATATGTTTAATTAAATAAAAATTAATTAATATATCATCGATCTTATTTACAACATAATATTATCTATTAGATTGCAATTTCTTTTAATTTAATTATTTTTTTTAACAAATTTAATTACAATAAATAATTACAAAGAATTTCCATTCATAATTAGATATTTTTAGGAAGATAACTATCATTCAAATTTCAAATATACATAATAGTTTTGAAGAACAAAAAATTACATCTAAAATATTTATAAAGAAAAAATTGAAAACCAATTACTATAATTATATGAAGTGAAAAATTATTTTATTATATTATTAATGACTATTTTCATTGAATATTTGAATAAAATATTTCAAAAATTTAAGATAAATATAATTCTTAACTTTAAAAATATCACATGTTATCTTTTCATTGTATACTTTCTTGCATTTTAATTCAATTTCATGAATTCTATTAAATTGATCAGTTGAATTTTTTTATCATTTAATAATATAATGAACAAAAAAGTAGCTTAAAGAGTAACCCAAGAAAAAAAGTAATGAAAAAAGAAGAGGAAGATGATGCCTATTACGTGGTATCCATTTACTAATATCTTTATTATTAAATTTCTTATAAATTATAGATGTAATTTAATTCAATAATAATAAATATTATTTTTCGTAAATTAATTATTATTAATTTAAATACCATGTTCAGTACGATTAAGATATTCAAGTCTTATTGTAAGGCTTTGAGAAAATAAAAAAAGTTTACATTTAACGTTTTTTTCTTATCTTTTAATTAATTGTTTTTTGTTGAGTATTTTTTAGCACTTTTATTTGGTCAAATTATACTATTTTCTTTTTAGTTCAAATAGAGTACATATTTTTTTATTAAAAACTCAAAAATGTGAGTATTTGTCTGATATTATTTAACATTCAATATTTTCATAAATTAAAGTTTATATTTATATTATAATTATATGAAGTGAAAAATTACTATATTATATTATTGGTTACTATATTATCATCAAGTATTCTGATAAAAAAATTAAAAATTAGATAAATGAATTTTTACTTTTAAAAATACTGCATGTTACCATTTCATTGGATAATTTCTTGCGATTAAAATAAATTTGATCAATCAAATTTATTTTTTATTATTTAATAATATATTAAACTAAACAATTGCTTAATAATTTAAGAGTAAAAAAAATTGTCATGAAAAAAGAGAAGAAGAAGATGTGGAGAACGGGTATCCATTTACTAATATATTTATTGTTACTCTTCTTATGAATTTTAGATTTCATTTAATTGTATAATAATAATTATTTTCAATAACTGACACGTAATTCATTAATATTCATAATATTTAAATTTAATTCATAATTCATTGTTTCATGGATTTGAATACCGTAAGTTTGTAAGATTAGCTTTTAACTCATTACCTAATAATTAATTCACTCTATTCACAGTAAATATAGTTTAAAAGTTAAATATCATAATAAATATAATTAGGATATCCAAGTCCTAGTTTAAAGTCTGGGCAAAAAAAATTACATTTAAATTATTTTTTTTTTATTTTTATCTTTTATACAGTAAAATTAAACTATTTTTAATTCAAATAGAGGACTAATTTTGTTATGAAAAAACTTCATAAAAGGAAGTCTTTGTATGATAACCTTTAAAGTTCCATATTCTCATAAAATAAATTATATATTTATTGATTTATAATTTTTTTAATTGATAATTGAAAAATTGAATCATGTATTCTCTTCAAAAATATTAATCCTTTAGCATCTTTGGTATCACAAAAATATACTACAATAAGTAAATTAAAGTATTGACACCAATTTTAATAACTTTATATTAAAAAGTATGAATAGAAAATATTTACAGTATTATTATAAAAATAATACACAAACAATATATAGTGAAATATAAAACTATTATTTTTCACTCAATAATTAAATTATAACTTGATTATTTTAATAACACAATGTATAATAGGAGATATAACTAGTATTTCTCACTCAAGAATTAAATTATAAGTTGATTATTGTAATAATATAGGAGATATAGAAACTAGAAATTAATCTAATAGTAAATTATAAATTAATTGTCACTTTAATTACTATTTTATCTATATAAAATAACATATTAAATTATTTTTGATTCTAACACTAAGGTGATGTTTAGTTGGAGGGAATGAAACAAATTAGAATTAATTCTTTCCATTTGTGTGTTTGGTTGAACGGAATGAAATAGACGGAATAGAATAAATTACTAAAAGAGAAAGAATCACAATTCCTTCTCCCCTTTAGGAATCATGATTTCATTCCCATTTTTTTCAATTTTACCCTCACCTCAAATATAACCCTAAACTCAAATCTCAAATTTCCAAACCCAAAACCCAAAACCCTAACCCCTAAAATCCTAAAATCCTAAAATCCTCAAATCCTAAATCTCAAAATCTCAAAATCCAAAACCCAAAACCCTAACCCCTAAAATCCTAAAATCCTAAAATCCTAAATCTCAAAATCTCAAAATCCAAAACCCTAAACCCTAAAACCTAAATCCGAAAACCCTAAACCTCAAACCCTAAACCCTAAATCCAAAATCCCAAAACCCTAAACCCTAAAACCTAAACCCCAAATCCCAAAACCCTAAACCTTAAATCCAAAATCCTAAACCCCAAATTCCAAATCCTAAAACCCTAAATCCAAAATCCAAAATCCCAAATTCTAAAACCCTAAACCTTTTTTAGAAAAATAATAATTTTAACTCTAAACCTTAACCCACAAATATAATCCTAAACTCTAAACCTCAAATCCTAAATCCCAAAACCCAAAACCCTATTTAAAAAAAATAATTTTAATAATATATTTTATTTTAAATTAAGTAATAATTATTTAGAAAAATAATGATTTCAATAATATATTTTGTTTGAAGAAAAAATAGTAATTAAATGATATTATTTGAATTTTATTGAATGTAGGGGTATTAAGGTAATTTGTAGTTTTTTCATTCCATTTCAATAACAAACCAAACACTGTAATCCTGATTTCGAGCTTCATTCCAGTGATCAAACCAAACAACATTGTTTCCTTTTTATTCTGATATCGATTTTGATTTTGATTCCATTCTACGAACCAAACGTCACCTAAACTATAAATATTTTTTATTCCCTACTAGAATTAAGACAAAAACAAGGAAAATAAAACAATTATCTTATTATACGATGAAAATAAGGTGAAAATATATATGGTAATTTTTACATTATTTTTAAATATTTTTTAGCAATTAGAATTTTGTAAATTATTATTTGTTAAACTCACTAAATAGAAAAATTATGAAATTAAATTATTATTTGTTATAAGACTTTAAAATTTTGAAAAAAAATCCCTTATCATAAAACTTTTAATTTTTTTTATTTTTTGTTAAACACACTAAATAGAAAAATTATGAAATTAATACAAATGTAATTATTTTTTTATATAAAAAATTAGAACCTATAGAATTATTTGTTTATCAGAAGGTCATAATCATTATTATCTAATGAATTTTTATATATTAATTGCACTAATTGTTTTATTTTCAAACTTTAGAAATGATGTGATTTTAATTATTGTACTAATATATATTTTCAAAATTTATGCATAAATTAAACATAAATTTATCTTTAAAGAGCTTAAAAAAGAAAAAAATAGTTAAGTAATTAAGTTATATATTAATCATAAGTATATTTGTTTTCCCCTTCTTATATATCATGAAGAAATATTATTTGTGTTGGCAGCATTGATATAGATAACCGAATTGGTGGAGTAAGCATTTATGAAGTGCATGAAAATGTTGATCTCAATCATTTAGTTGTAAATGCAATAAATGAGGAGATAAACGAGGAGAAAGGAAACTTGTCTGATTTAAGTGATGAGATATGTATCTATAAAGTTCCTGAAACATTACGTTGCTTCAACCCTGAGGCATATACTCCTAAGACAGTATCTATTGGACCAATACATCATGGCAATAAGGAGTTTAAAAGGATGGAAAAAATTAAGAGAATATTCCTCAAATCATTTCTTAAACGTGGTATTAATAATAAATGTCTCAAGGATTATGTTGAGATTATAATAAAAGATGAAAAAAGATTGCGTGCTGCTTATTTAGAACCGATTGAATTCAAGCCTCAGGAGTTTGTGAAGATTATAATGTTAGACGCTGCTTTCATTATTGAATCCTTGTTGATGGCACTCTTTCCTGATTTATCTATCAGTGCCATTTATAATGAAATCGGTTTTTACCCTAAAATAATGTTATCAAAGGTTTATTCAGACTTGTTATTGTTGGAGAATCAGATCCCCTTTTTCATTCTCCAGAATCTATTTGATCCTATTGATGATAATCATATTGGGTATGTAAGAAAAGGTAAGAAGCTTACTATTGCTCATCTTTTTTACAAATTCTTTAAAAAAAAATCACCTTTTCAAATCAAGGCCCACGACATACCTAGTCAAGCGAAACATTGCCTTGATTTTATGAGAATACTATACAAATCATTATCAGCTCATCTAGTTAAATCAAGTAAGGTTGCTTGGGTCCATACTCCTACTATTACGGAGCTACATCAGGCTGGAGTGAAGTTTAAAGCGGTACGTAGCAAAAATTGGTTTACTATAAAGTTCAATATCAGAAGTGGTGTTTTGGAACTTCCACACTTGACAATAGATTCAGATTTTGAAGAAATAATAAGAAACTTAATGGCGTATGAACAATGCCACCACCACATTGAAGAGTACAATATATGTGATTATGCTATATTTATGGATAATCTTATCAACACTCAAGATGATGTACAATTGCTTGTCAAGTATGAAATTATTATTAATGCATTGGGAGATAACAGTAAAGTTTGTGCTCTATTCAACAATATTTCACAGGGAATATATCTTTCTCTTGACAAATTCTACTATGCTAAAATTAAAAAGGACATGATCAAGTATTGTAAAAACCCGATACATCCCTGGAAAGCTAATTTGAAACAAAACTATTTCAATACACCTTGGAGGACTGCCTCTGTAGTTGCAGCTATTTTGCTTCTATTATTAACTATCATACAAGCATTGACCTCTGTTATGTCTCTCATATGAATCTATAGTAAGTTTTCACATTTCTTCATTTTTTTTGTCATTGACATTTGTTTCTTTTTTTTCATATGCATTATTATTGTTTTAAATAAATTAACGGTATTGTAATATGTTGTTTAGGATATCACACTAACATGTCTTGTTAGTGAAAAAAATTATGAATTATAATGTATTTGTTTATCTCCATTTAAATGATAGAATGTAATTTTAAAAAAATAATCAAAAAAATATTATATATCTCCAAATATTCTCGTTATTAATGTAAAATTGAGTCGTAATTATGTCCATAAATATTGAAATTGAATCTTGGAATAAGAATAAAAATCACTAACAAATATGTGGATAATACTTATGAAATCTTAAAATTAAATTCTTTATAATAATTTATAAATTATTGGACGTGATTTGCAAAATTTATTAATTTATCTTTGACATATAGTTATTCAAATTAGTTATTTATTTCAGGTAAAGTTATCTTTCACATATAATTATTTATTGGGAAGATCATTGCATTAAATATAATATTATATATTTAATTGATGATATTATTTAAAATTTTAAGAATTTTAAATAAGTTTCCCTATATATATATATATATATATTTCATGTAAACTTTTGTATATATATCAGAATAAGCATTTATGAAGTGCATGAAAATGTGATCGTAATGTTTAGTTGTAAATGTGATATATGAGGAGCAAGGAAACTTGTCTTATTTAAATTATAAGACATGTATCTATAAAGTTCTTGAAATATTAGGATGCTTCAACCCTAAGGCATACACTCTCAAGATACTATCTATTGGGCCAATACACCACGTCAATGAGGAGTTTAAAAGGATGGAAGAAATTAAGAGAATATTCTTGAAATCATTTCTTAAATGTGGTATACATTTCTTAAACGTGGTATTAATAATCATGAGAAGTCTATACAAACCATTAGTTCCTTTATGTAAAACAAGGTGGATGGATTCGGTCCATACTCCTACTATTATGGAGCCACATCAGGTTGTATGTCAGGCAGAAATTATAGATGATTAGGTCCATACTCCTTCTATTACGAAGCTACATTAGGTTGGAGTGAAGTTTAAAACGGCAAGTAGAGAAAACTTGTTTGCTATAAAGTTCCATTTGAGCAATATATTTTGATTTTGAAAAAATTATAAGAAACTTAATGGCCTATGAACAATGCTAACACTATAAAGATAGCAATATATGTGATTATGCTATATTAATGGATGATCCTATCAACATTTTAGAGTACGTAGATTTGCTTGTCAAATATGAAATTATTGTTAACACATCGAGAGATAATAGTAAAGTTTGTGATTTATTTAACAATATTTTAAAAGGAATATACTAGGACACTAAAAATTTATACTTTGCTAAAACTAAAAAGAACATGATCAAGTATTGTAAAAACTCGATAAATCACTAAAAGGCTAATTTTAAACAAAATTATTTCAACACACCTTGGAGAACTGCTTCGGTAGTTGCAGCTATTTCGCTTCTCATACTAACTATCATACAAGCAGTGATCTCTGTTATGTCTCTCATATGAATCTACAATAAGTTTTCCTTTTCTTTATTTTTTAATCTTTTTCACTGACATTTGTTTCTTCTTTTCATATGTATTGTTATTGTTCCAAATAAATTAAGGGTACTATAATATATAATAAATTTTTTTAAAATATATATTAACCATATTTTCAAAATTTGTAGAAAAAATAAAAATAAGTTTATTTTTTTAAAGGAGTTAAAAGTAAAAATAAGTAATTTATATATGATACATATGTGTATCTGTTTTCCCTTTCTTATCATGATGAAATAGGGTGGTTCCTTTGATTTTTTTTATTAATTTTTGTTGAGTTTTAAATCTTAGCTTTTAAATGGTTAACATCATTTTATAAAAAAAATGATTATAATGGTCTATATTATTTTTAACTATTAAATATTGTAAATGAAATTAAAAAAAATTAATCATTCCTTAATAAAAAAAAGCTCAACAAAAGATACACTTAGGATGAAATATAGTACGTATTGACGGCATTAATATAAAGAAATAAGAAATGTTGTTTGTGTTATTGGATAGTATGTATTCTCTTAAAAAGATAAAAAAAGAAAGTAAAAAATTGAGTAACAGTGAGAAAAGAGTGAAGTTTACCTAAATAAATTGAAAATTTATCATTTTATATATTTTTTTAAAATACTCATTTTTTTAAAATAAAAAATGAAAATAATACAAAAATTATAATCTAATTATTGAGTCATATAATTTAATAGGTGTTTGGTATTTAATATGTAACGAAAATACGACTTAATAAGTGTAGGTATCCCGTTAGGATAAAGCGAGGATATAAGACTGACTCAACAAATGGCCTGCGCCCAACGAACTTGATAAAACATACAAACTCAGTCGACAAAAATACTTTGTTGTCAAACTACGAGGTCTTGGGTGTTAAGACTTGGTGAAGCAATGATATCTCGACATAATCAAGATATCGCTCTCTCTCTACAAGTGACCTAAATATAAACGACTTCTCCTTATCTGTAAATGCTTGTAACGATCTGATTTTTGTTGTAAACTCGTTTGTGAAGATACATGTAACCATGTATCCAGGTCACTTAATACGCACCATACTATGTACATAAAGATATATATATATATATATATACCCCTTCAATAAGGAAAAAAGAAGATTATTGAGTGGATACCATTTCCTACTTCTTATTAGAAATCACTAAAATCATATACCTAAATTCTCTCCAAACAATTGGCACCGTCTGTGGGAATGAAAATTTTTCTAAACCAGCATTTGAGAACTGCTTTATTTTAAGAGAGTTTACCAGTGTCGCTTTTAAGAACTAGAATAGATGGATCATCCATTCACTATCAACCAAACGACCTCGTCCCAGAGGCCCTAGAACCAAATAGCCTCGTTCCAAAAGCTCTAGAACGTGACCTTAATAAAACACTTCATTTTGAATCCATCAGGTCACTATCAAACCGTGCCATGAGGTCCACTTCAGCTAGTGGAGTTCAATTATCAAACTTGCATGATAACCCTCCTTATGAAGGAGATGTGATGATACGAGGACTTCAAAAACATATTATAGAATTACAACAAGCTTTCATTGAGTGTCAAAAGGATAATAAAGAATTAAGATCTCAATTAGAACAAAACACCTACTCAAACACAGCTAGTTCCCTTTTTACACCTCGAGACCCTCGAATGGTGCATCAACCTCTCATAAGAGAGCGTACAACTCATACTTTAAATCCTCATCAATGTTCGGTGAGGGAACACCCCTGTGTGATTTATGATCCACCCATTATTGGCGGGACTCCTCCTTCAATTTATAGAACTACGATTGAGTCTATTCCACCCCGCGATCCGAGTGGAGAGTTAGACAAAAGGTTAAAAGAGATGGAAGAAAAAATATGGGTCAAGGTTAATGATAGATTTGCGAGACAAGAAAAGGAAAAACCTTAGAGTGATATAGAAAATGTTTGTAATCAATTTTACATATGCCTTTTTCTCTAACATCATTGAATGAGCGATACCTCATCTAAAATTTAATGTCCCTAAATGTCCTGCATACAAAGGGACTAAAGAACCACTTATGCACGTTCTTCAATTTAAAATGGCTATGGCTACGGTCAACCTATATGAAGATAAACGGAAATCCATGCATTGCAAGCTATTTGTAGCTACTCTTCAAGAATTGGCCCACCAATGGGTTATGGAAATACCCCCAAAGAGTATTACTAGTTTTGACGCTTTGGTTAGAATATTCGTTTCCAATTATGCTTGTAACAAACCTATCAAGAAGGAGTCACATCACCTGTTCTCCATTATCCAAAAGGAAGATGAATCAATTTAAGCTTATATAAGAAGATTTAAAACAGAAAAGATGGAAATTAGTCAATGCCCCGATTCAATCGCCATAGAAGCTTTCCGAATGGGCATAAAGCGTGATAACGTCCTTTTCATAGAAATTATGAAATCCACACCACGTTTGTTAGATGTAGTTTATGAGGAAACTCAAAAGTTTGTTAACGTGGAAAGGGAGATGAAGTCAAACAAACCCTCTATTAATAGAAACCAGAAACAGTCCTTTTTCAGTAAGAATGAAGAAGATAAAAGGCTTGTGGGCGACAAGCATACCAACTTCTCCTGTTTCAAACCCGCCTTTAGACCAAAGAACAATCCCAACACTTGGAATCGAACTCTGTCTCCCTTTCATGGACCCCATTTACGT
Organism: Hippophae gyantsensis; assembly: GCA_030763125.1. Classification (NCBI taxonomy): domain Eukaryota; kingdom Viridiplantae; phylum Streptophyta; class Magnoliopsida; order Rosales; family Elaeagnaceae; genus Hippophae; species Hippophae gyantsensis. The sequence continues at coordinate 42,404,950 of CM061038.1, read as the reverse complement.
GTAACGTTAGTGGAAGTAGTGCGTCACATGGAACGCCTTAATAACATAAATTGGCCACTAGTTATGAAAGCTCCGCTCAGGAACCCTAACAAATATTGTGCGTTTCATAGAGACACGGGACATTGGACTCAGGAATGCTGCCATTTAAAATGGGAAATCGAGCACCTACTTTCAGAAGGATACTTAGGAGATATAGTGGATAAAGCCAAGAATCCACGAGAAGAAATTTGGAGGGAAAATTCAGATCGACTGATCAAGATGCTAGACAAATCACTTCCTATCCAAAATGAGACAAGCAGAGGACACCCCACTCCACAAGGGGATGTACGGATAATTAATACCATACATGGTGGTCCTACCATGGCTGGTCACTCTAATAATTCCCGAAAAAGATATGCAAGAGAGGCTCGAGAAATGGAACATTTAATATGTGGCACGAGATTGGAAGGACTTTCGTATCATATTACTTTTGAAGACATAGAATGCTTGCATTCTCATGATGATCCACTCGTAATCATAGTGCGAATAGCGCATTGTGAGGTGCATAGGATATTGGTTGATAATGACAGTTCATCAGATCTCTTATATCTAGAAATTATCTCGCAACAAATGCCTCTTGTTGGTTTCAATGGCAATGTGACAATGTTAGTAGGAACCATATGCTTACCAATGTTAGTGGAAGGATCCATAGTCTTAACCACCTTTGTCGTTTTAAATACACCCACATCTTATAATGCTATTTTGGGACATCCGTGGATACACAAAATGAAAGTCGTACCTTCAACATATTATCAGCTGATTAAATATCCTACCGTCGACGGGATATGAAAAATTGAAGGGGAGCAAGATAGAGCACGAAGTTGCTACAATGCTACCATAAAAAATGCATTGCCCCAAACTTCGAAATAACAACCAAAGATTGCAAGGAACTTCCTTAAACTCAAAAAAGTTCATACAAGTGAACGAACTACTTTGGAGGTTCAAGATGAGTATGATATGGTCCTTATAGGAAACACTGGGAGCGAACAATATGTTAAAATCAATGATGCACTATCTCCTTTATTCATAATCACCCTTGTTGATATTTTGAAAAATAACAAAGATTTATTCACGTGGAAACTAGAGGACATGCCTGGCATAGATTCAGATATCATTTCCCATGAGTTGTGTTTGGATCATACCAAAAAGCCGGTCCAGCAAAGAAAACAGAAATTTGCTAGAGAGAAGAATGAAATCATCAAAAAGAAGATTGAGTCCTTAAAAAGTGTGGGTTGGGTTCGAGAGGTCTGGTATCCCACATGGCTATCAAATGTGGTGATAGTAAACAAAACAGAAGGCGAGCATAGAATATGTGTAGATTTCACAGATTTAAATAAAGCGACACCAAAAGATTGTTTCCCTTTGTCAAATATAAACCAATTAGTAGACGCCACGATCAGATTCGAATTAATGAGTTTTATGGATGCTTATTCAGGTTACCACCAAATCCAAATGCATCCTCGGGACGAAGAGAAAACAATGTTCATCACCGAAGAGGGGACATTATGTTACACAAAAATGCCCTTCGGTTTAAAAAATGTTGTCACTATATATCAGAGAATGATGAATAAGATATTCCAAAACCAAATAGGCCGAAATATGGAGGTATATGTTGACGACATGTTGGTTAAAACTAAATGTGCAACAGATCACATTAAGGACCTCCAAGAAATATTTGATATAATTTGGAATTATAAAATGCGTCTCAATCCAAAAAAAATGTGTGTTTGGCATAGCCTCAAGGAAGTTTCTGGGATATTTAGTCACGTCAAGGGGAATCGAAGCCAATCTTGATAAAATTTTGGCTTTAGTCAACATGAAATCCCCAAGGTGTGTTCAGGAAGTCCAACAATTGAATGGGCGTATTGCAACATTAAGCCGTTTCATCTCCAAATGCACCGAAAAATGCTTACCATTCTTTCGACTGCTTAAAAAAGGCTGAGTACTTATAGGATATCAAGTGTGAACAAGATTTCCAATCCATTAAAGATTACTTGGGAAAGGCACCTCTTTTAGTTAGTCCAATGGCAGGTGAAGACTTATACATGTATATGTCTTTTACGGACAAAGCTTCTAGTGCAGTATTAGTGGTCGACCATGGGGGAACTCAATTCTATGTGTATTATGTGAGCCATTCATTAACAGGAGCTCAATGAAGATATCCTTCTCTAGATAAAGCAACATTTACTATAAGAATGACGACACGCAAACTCAGACATTATTTTGGTTCATATAGGGTAGTAGTCCTTACTATCTATCCCTTGAAAAACATTTTTGGACAAACCTAATTTGTTCGGCCGTCTCTCTCAAATAGCTATTGAGCTCAGTGAATTTGAAATACATTATAAACCTTTGGTTGTGGTCAAAGGACAAGCCTTAGCAGATTTTATTGCAAAATGGACGGACCAGATTATCCAAGAGTGTAATGCCATACCAGAGAGGGAGCCCACCCCCGTTGTAGAAACATTGTCTTCTAACGAGGGACTATAGAAGGTATACATGGATGGCGCAAGAAACTCGCGTGGAGCAAAAGTGGTAATAGTAATCTTCACCCCGATGAGAGCTTTGATAGAACAATGCCTTTGGATCACCTTTCAAGCAACTAATAATATCGCAGAGTATGAAGCCTTACTTTTGGATTGCAACAGTTGATAACCCTTGGAGCCAAAAAGGTGTTAATTCATAGCGATTCACAACTAGTAGTAAACCAAGTCAACCACGATTTTGAGGCCAAGGAGGAAAGAGTGAAACTTTACGCATTAGAGGTAAAAAAATAAAGGCTACGTTTGAAACTTTTTAGATCAAACAGATACCGTGAGGAGAAAATGCCCACGCTGATTCCTTAGCCATGTTAGCATCAGTGGTGAACTCGGACTTAAAGAGAGTCATCCCAATATCTTGTTTATCAAGACCTACTGTTACCCCATTGATTGCTAACACAAACCTTATTACTCAATGTGTTAGCGGCGCTAACCTGACCTCCTCACATAATATCACGTATTATTTATGAGGGTTCTGTTAGTGTTGTCAGCTTTTTCCGCGGGATAGGTAAATGTGATGAATACTCAATTATTATTTTTACCATTTGGGATAATCAAATGGGTAAACAATATAACGGGGTGGGTTTGGAGATCGTACTCCTCGTCCAATCCGGCACCCAAAAACCCATTTTCTTATAATTTTATATAAATTATACGACGTATTATCACATAAATTACTTAAATTAAATCATTTATATTATTTAATTCTTTAGATTAAAAACATTATCATTTAATTTCTTAACTTTATAAAAATGGTTAATTAATGACAAAATATATTATTTTAATATTTTTTTCTATTAAGTAATTAAAATACGAGTGCTTAACAAGAATAAAAGTAAAATTTAATATTAATTAGTTTAAGAAAAAATAAATAATAATAAAATTTAAACAAAAAATTAAAATGAATAAAATAAGTAAATATGTAAATCTCATTGAACTTGTGTCTATGTGTTGGCTTATCTTATATGATGTCTATTATTTCACTCAATGTTTTACACTCATCTGTTTAAGGTTGGTTACTTTTTATAGTGTGCATGTTAAGTGGAGTGCACCCTCTCTCCTCGACGTTTTCACCTGAGTTTTAGTTCATTTCGGGTGCAAATATTTATGAATTTTACTCGGTAATTTTTAGAACAAAAAAGTGACTTTTTAGTAGCTCCTCATAGACCTCACTATCACTCTTGGTGAGATGGTTGACGAGGTTTTATAATTACCCACTCATTTCTCTCATTTCTTACCCATCGTTTTAGTACTAAAATTTTATCAAAATTCACTCTAAATTTATATATGTTGTTTAAATTATTTTGAAAAGACTATTTGAGTGTGTCATTTTGAGCTTAGTTATCATATCATTTCTGTGTGAGTACGTGATTTGATTGTGTGTATCTCATACACTATTTGACATTTATGATAGACTGTGTGTCCCTTTATAGTGTGAACAGTTACACTTCTAGTTACTGATAAGTGGTTATTAATCATACTACATTGGGTGTTGTTAGGTGTGTAGGATAGTGTGGTTAAGTATTTAACCAAATAGTTGTAAAAGCAACAAGAAAAAGCGACATTAGGTAATTCGATAGAAGTCTCAATTGATACATGTAATAATGATTTTATTGACTATCATAGTTGTAAATTGTTTATTGTTTAATGAATTATTTACTGTTGAATGGTTGACTTAAACAACCCGATAATATTACTATATAGATATGATCTCTATGTAGATTTATCAATTTTGAGGAAACTAATATGCAAAATTAAAATAATTATAGGTTTGCAAGTTGTCATAAAAAAAGGGAGTGACAATGGGGCTTTCTTTTTCTATCTTTAATCCCTCTATTTATCTTTTCTAATTATTCTTTTCTTTTTTTCCTTATTTTGTGCTAAGAAGAAGTATCTTAAACTTATTTTGTGCTACTTTAATTTTTTAAGATAAAAATAAAACTTTCTTTTAACCATATAATAATTGAGGTTGCGAAAATTAACTAGGATATATCGAAAAGTAGCAAGTCTTTATCATTTTACTAGAGGTTAAATGGTAAAAATGAAAAAGAAAAGTTATAAATAAATTTTTATAAAAAAGTCAACAAATTCAAACATTTTAAATACAACCAACACATGAATTCTATAGTAAATATCACATCCAAACTTTTCTTTTTCCTAATATATATTTTTTAAAAAATTGAACATTACTTTTATTTCATCAAAATTGAAGCTCACGGCTAGACATTTTCGACATCAAAATAGATTTTTTTTTTGTGATTAAAAGAATTCAAATAGTAAAACTAAAAAGCCCACGTCCAGTTTCCCGTCGAATAGAAGTAATACATAACTCAAATTAAACTAATTTCAAAGTGAGTGCTAAGATTTTATTTTTATTTTAATTAAAAAAATTCTCAAAAAAATTAATTTTTTTTACTATTTATATGTATTTTTTATTTTATTTTCATTAAATATTCAATAATGTCTCTTTAAATATGATTGAAATCCACGTATACTTTCCATATGTTCAAACATTATAGATTTTAATCATATGTTCAAACATCAAAAGCGTCTATTTTGTTAAAGATATTTACGTAGGGGTTTTAATAGATATCGTTGATACTCAAGTTAGTTTTTAAGAACCTGAAGTACTTAAAAATTAGGGTTCGAGGAAGACCGAAATGAATTAGTTACACAATCAAAACTTGTGAACTTACTCAAATACCTTTTATATATGAGAAGACTATATAGATTTCAACTATAAGTTCAAACAATGTCAAAAATACCTATGATTTAAAGATTCAATAGAAATTTATCAAATCTACGAAAAAAAATTATAAATTTAACAAGTAATACAAAAATTATAAAATTCAAGAATAAATGAATTAACAATGAAAATGTAAACTAAATTTCATTATTACAAAATGTACACTAGATAGTGCATTTATAATATTAGATATATATTTACTATTGATAGGTATCATCGCCAATCATGTGTATTTATTAGTAACATAATACTAATAATATCTCAATATATATATCTTGATGTTATAAAACCTAACCAATTCTCATACTCGAATTGCTACACACATTGAATAAATTAATAATTCTTATCAAAATAATAGAACTAATGATTTAAGCAAAATTATAAATTTGACCTTGAAAAAATGAAGTTGAAGAAAGGGTAAAGCCTTGATAAGAATATCAACAATGTAATCAATAGATGACAAATGTTCAAAGAGAAGCTGATCTTGCAATATCTAATCACAAATGAAGTATTAATCTAATTCAATATATTTTATTCAAACATATTGAATTGGATTTTTAACCAAACATTAATTAATTATTCTAATTTTCACAATAAAGTACTTGCGAAGTAATAATATATAAGTGTAGTTTAGCAAAAAAAAAAAGAAAAGAAAGCATAACTACAACAATAATGTAGTAATATATATCATGGCACGATGATTCAATACTCGAACTCTAGATGTCTTTTACTTAAATGTATGACAATAAAAAATATTAATGACTAAGAATGCACCATAGGCATATGTGAAACATTCATTATCAATAAAAGAGGGCTAATCAACATTACTATATGTTGAGATAGTCATGATTAATGAATGAAAAGAAAGCGAAATCACGAGAACTAGTACACTCGAGATACTTACTCTGAAAGAAAATTTTCTTTAATTTCAATTACTTTGAACGAAGCTTCCTTTTCTTTGTAAATATTTCTATATATGTCCTGATTTTTGCTAAGTTTATTTTTTTACCAATACCTATCAATTTACAATTACAGTGGTAGGCAAAATGAGAGTTTGAGACTAATATAGGTTCTATTTACGATCGACTGTAAAATGAATAAAAATGAAGGTAATGTATTTATAATAAAGATTAAAATGAATAAAAATAAAAAGTCAATTATTTATGATCAATAACAAAATGGATAAAAATAAGGAGTCATCCAAAAGTAAAATAAAAAAGATCAGTAATATAAAGTACATTTTAAAGAGAAAAAAATTAATTTATCACTAATACCCCCTTTATTTATCTTTAAATCTTAAACTCTAAATTATAAATCATAAATCCTAATATTTTTTTATTAATCACTAAATACTAAATCTTAATATTTCTTTATTGGTCTCTAAATTTTAATACTCCTTTATTGGTCGATAATTCTAAACCATAAACATTAAATCTTAGATGGTTTAGATTTAAATTTTTTTAATATATGTATATTTTTACTTTTATAATTATGTATTTAATTATTGGACATATTATTTTCATACTTTTTAATATTGAATTTTTTTCACTATTTTAAACCATATTTTTTAACTACTTATAAAACACTAAAATTTAAACACAGCTATTTAAGAAAATATCATTTTGTTAATATTATAATAAAAATATATTAAATTATTTATTTTATCTTAAAATTAATTAAATTTTAATATCTTTATTTTTAAATAAAATTATTATTAATAAAAATAATTAAATAATAATAATTTAAATTTTTACGAGGAATTATTTTAGGCAATTTAGTCTGCTTACAATCAACAAAGGAAATAAATAAATAAATAAAAATTGATCGCTTACTTTGAACCCAAAGATTCCAAAACACAAACTGACACTGGCCAGCTAACACTAGAGTCCGATCGCAATATTGCGTTGCTTTGCTTTCTCTCCTCTTCTCACCTCTCACCTCTCACCTCTCACCTCTCACATTCTCGTTGCTCCTCGTCTACAATCAAAGTGCGTTCACATCAGCCAATCCCAAAATCAACTTCAATTGTTTTATCTCCTTTCCTTTTTGGTTTTTCCAAGGTTTAATTGCAACTGTATAGAGAGCTGGGTATTTGATATGGCATCAGAATCTACAAATCTTAAGGAAGATTTGAAGGAAGTGAAGAAGGAGGCATTAGGGTGGATGGAATGGTTGAGAGGATGGTCTTCTGTGATTCATGAGATGTTATTTCAGAGAATTATGGCGAGTCATTTGCAAAACCCATTGCCTCTACCTCCTATTAACGATCTTACTTGTATTGTCACTGGATCTACTAGTGGTATTGGCCGTGAAATTGCTAGGTTTGAACTATGAAACCCTCTTGATTTTATCTTCGATTTTCCCCTAATTTTTAGTAATTTTAAAACTAACATGGGTTTTTTTTCAGGCAGTTGGCGGAAGGTGGAGCTCATGTTGTTATGGCTGTGAGGAATACAAAATCAGCTGATGAGTTGATTCAGAAATGGCAGACTGAATGGTCAGGACAGGGGCTTCCTCTTAATATTGAGGTAATTGATGTAAGCCTCTGAAAATTACTTTCTGAAAGTGATTTTGGGTCTGGTAGGAATTGCTTCTTCGATAATGCTTTCAATGGATCAAAATGATTAAAATGTCTTTGACAATTTTTAAAATAAGTGCTTTTTAAAATTTTGAGAAACGTTATTTATGCTTTTAAGAAAATTCATACTAATTTTTACCAAGCCACTTCATTTCATACTGCTTCCATTGAAGACACTTCTATGATTAGCACATTCAAAACTAAAAATGTTTCACTTTTAGAGAACTTTGCACTTGGTTATCATCAATAAGCTGCAGTTATGGATGTAAGTATGATATTGATGTCTGAAATTTTATTGTTCTTGGTATTTGTCAATCAGCTAATATAAAGTGCTTGCTTTTATCTGTTTCTTTGTCCTAGGTGATCGAACTTGATCTTCTCTCCTTGGATTCTGTGGCCAAATTTACTCAAGCTTGGAATGCACGTTCAGGACCTTTGCATGTTCTTATTAATAATGCTGGGATATTCTCAATCGGAGGTTGGTGGTTTTCACCTTGTCCTACTTTTAAGAATTTATTTTTTCCTTGTTTATTTCTCAATTTGGTTTAATGTATGTGATTTAAATGAAAGTATGCCATCATTATTGAACATTTCATTTTCTTCGATGCATTTTTATTCATTTAGAATAAACTTTAGGCAAAGATGATATTTGAAGAAAAAACTAATTATAAGGAAAAGAAATATAAGCTAATTAACGTGAGTGGATTGCAGTTAACTGAGTATTGATCAGAACTAATGTAAGGCTGTGTAAGTTCAAATATAATGCAACATTGAGTTATATTTTTCTACATATTGTAGTTTTGCTATAGTATTTGACTGATGTTCTTTGGTTTCATTGTGTAGAGCCACAAAAATTTTCCAAAGATGGATATGAAGAACACATTCAAGTGAATCATCTGGCTCCAGCGTTGCTTCAAGTTTTGCTTTTACCATCCCTAGTTAGAGGCTCTCCAAGTCGAATAATTAATGTGAATTCTGTGGTAAATTCGACTGCCATTATGCATGCAATTTAAAAAGGGAAAAAATATCGTGGGTTCTCCAAAATGTTTAAATTGTAAAAACTCTCACAAAACGAATTTTTTTGACTAGATATTGCTTTTGCGTTCATAGTGCTTGCATTTCTTTTTATATATTTTTTTATAAGAACTAGAGATATGAATAGGTATGCTTCAAAAAAATTCCCTTTCTTTCAATTAACACAAGATTATGACATTATTCGGTTTATGAATAGTACATTCTTATTTTTAATTAGTGAGTGTAAGCAAATGTTTGTAATCCACTGTCTTTTGTTGACCCTGTTCATGCAAAGGAAAATAAAATAGTTAATGTCTTATCTAAATTTTGCTCCCCATTTTGGTCTCATTTGATGACATCATGCGTTCATCACCCTTGTGTAGATGCATTATGTTGGCTTTGTTGATCCGGATGACATGAATGTTGTCTCTGAGAAAAGAAAATATTCAAGCTTAGTTGGATACTCTGGCAGCAAGCTGGCGCAGGTGCACTTTTGAATTCTTATACTGTACTTTTTAGCAATCTGGAGACAGTTTTCATACACATTATTTGCTGCATTTGTTTGTATTGCAAATATTTTGTTGCAAGTTATTTGTTTGCTGCATTTGTTTGAATTGCAAATATTTTGTTGCAAGTTATTTGTTTGCTGCATTTGTTTGGATTGCAAATATTTTGTTGCAAGTTATTTGTGAGCGTATGAGATTTTCCTTCTCAGTATAGTGAATATCTTTTAGTCTTTGTTTTGTTTTCATCAATCAATCGTATAAGTGGAGGATCATAATCACCATAAACTATTAAATTCATCTGCATAAATTTTCACTGGCCTCATTATATCTTCAGTCTATGGTATTAGTTTGTGAAAGTTGGCAGTATATTACTCAAGGTCGCATATTTCCTCGTTCTAAAGTAGTGAATTTCAACTTCTTTCATTATTCCTTATTTAGTCAGCATGACCTAATTATTTTATTGCAGGTTAAATTTAACAGTGTTCTCCATAAACGGCTACCAGCAGAGGCTGGTATTAGTATATTATGTGTTTCCCCTGGCGTTGTCCATACAAACGTTGTAAGTATATAGAAACACTTCATCTAATGCAACCTACTCTTGACATGAGAATTTATTGTATCGACGTTGAATTTCCACTAATGTCAACCCAAGGAAGTTGAAAGATTAATCTATAAATTTCCTTGTATTTAAAAAAAAAATTTGATTTTAGTGTTATTTTGATTATACATTATACATTACTAGTGATCTTCTATTGATTTCCAGGCAAGGGATCTCTCCAAATTTGTTCAAGCCGCCTATCACTTGATACCCTATTTTATCTTTAGTCCTCAAGAAGGTCAGCCTTTATAGATGTTAGTCAATCCATTTTGCCTGTTATAGTTATTTTTTACGTCCTACATTTATAGTCTTGAGGCGAAGTCTGCTGAACAAGTTAACATGTATTATTAATCTTACATTTCAATAGTGATTAAATAGTGGAGTTTTTCCATTTAAACCATACAACGTTGTCAGGCTCATCAAAATTTTAGCTTTCAGATTGGCGATCCTTGAGTTGCTTTAAGTTCAATAATGATATATGTCAGATAGAATAGAGTATTTTTTTTGGGCAGTCAATAAATTGGTAATTTGGTCTTTACTACTCACGGACAGATCGGATATTTAGTGCCAAACCTATTGAAGTTTAGTTCTATAATAGACCTAGAAACTGTTTGGAACTGTTTTTGTACTGGGTTGAAAGCACTTTCTAATAGGCCATAGCACTTTATTTTTACTTAGAGCTAGTAGATCCTTCTGGAATAATACATTTCCAAAACCAAATACAGGTTCTCGGAGTGTTCTTTTTGCAGCAACAGATCCTCAGGTTCCGGAATACTGTGAACTTTTGAAAGCCGATGATTGGCCCACCTGTGCTTTCATATCTCAAGATTGTCGTCCAACAAACCCTTCTGAAGAAGCACACAATCTTGGAAGTAACCACCAAGTGTGGGAGAAGACACTTGAGATGGTAGGTCTTCCTTCTGATGCCGTGGAGAGGATAATAGAAGGTGAAGACATAGTATGCAAATATGGAGCTAATGGTGGGTAATTCCTTTGGTATGGATCTACCTCGATTAAGATCTGGCTTCAATGCTGCACTATATATGATATGTACTTGCCAGTTTTAAATATGGTCCAGTGGCAGATGCTCGAGTGGTCAAGTAGAGATGTATCAAGTGCATTGATTTTGCAATTGACTGCAGGGTTAGGGTTATTTATTATCAAATTGAAGGGAGAACAAAGCTCCATGGTCATATATTTTTTTTTTGTGGTCATAATTTCTCTTCCCACAGGTCTGGATACTAACTACCTAATGCTTGAATAGTTCAGTTTATTACTTGCAAGTAATCAAAGAACCTAACCGATCATATGGAAATGAGAGTTCACACAACTGCCACGAGTAACTTCTAGGGTTTTACTATGATCAATTTCATGTTTCCAATATAAGAATAAACTTGTGTGAGAAATCTAATACAAAATTTGGAGCTCAAGTTGCCCAATATTTGTGGGTTTTAGTCTCTTGCTTGTTTTGTATTTGTCTCATTCTTTTTTTTTTTGGACGAAGTATTTCTATTCATCTAGTTATTTATTTATTTATTTAAATTATAATTTCATAGAATAGAGATGGTGTAGGAATTTTCTTTTAATATTTGGAGGTGTAAAATAAGTTGGCTGACTCTGGCTTAACGTGGCACCATGTACCTGCCTAGTAGGCTTTAGTAATGTGTTGGATTGGTTTCGATCATGAAATTGCCATTTTAGCTTGTTTAATTTATTTTTATTTATTAAATTAGAATCACATGTTTTATTTTATATGGAAAATCAAATAGGCAGCGTGCCAGCATAGTTTGAAACTATAACCCTAGCATCTAGCTCACCATCGTTCTTGTGATGAGCTCGATCTCCAGAACTTCACTTCTATATATGTTGATGCAGACTCCTTTTAACTACAATTTTCAAAACAAATCTAAAGACAGGTGAACCACAATTCGATTCTCCCCATCCCCAAGTAACGTTTCGTAAAACAAATCCGAAGATAGCTGTTGCTAACAATAGGTATCTCAGCTGACCATTTATGTGGTTGTTAAGATAATAGTCAGATTGCTATAGTGAAAAGGGTAATATGAAGTGTGTTTAACCATTTAATGGGATTCTTTGATACCAAATTTTGCTATTAATTTTACATTATATTATCACGTGAGAACATTTTATATGACTTATTGGCACCGAAGCAAGAAATAGTATATGATATTGTTAGTTCGAATTGTTACCTATAACTAAAGTTATTTCACACATGTAATGTTAGAATACTAAAAATATAGTTCACATAATGGTATCACGGTAATATAAGATGTATTATAAGTCATTTTAAGTCACATATTCAAATTATACAAAATATGATTTTTATTTTAAAAAATGTTGAAGAATTAATTTTTTTTGAGAAAATAACTAATCAAACACCCCTTAAAATTTATAATAACGAAAATAACATACCTAACATCAACACATACCTTCTCAACTTAATAGAAAGATGTTATTTTTATTGTCACATTTGATATAATTTTCGTTTTATAAGAATAATTCATAATATGGAAACTCAATTTAAATTTGTACAAATCTTCAAAATGATGGACAAATACATTGTATTTTGTAAAGTTATTTATATTTTGAGAAATATAATTTGGAATCATCTTCAATACAGTCAAATATTCACTCATTCATTTTATTTTCTTCACTATCTTACCATGTGAAAGACCTAATCTTACCATCTCAAGAAGATGCAATAATAACTTTAATGGTTAATTACCTTTCCGTAAGTATTATTTACCAAAAATAGAATTTTCATTTTTTACTAGTCTCTTTATTAATACTCAAACTTAAAACTAAAAAAATCAAGAAATCTATTGTGGCTTTAATCCACCAAAGATATCATAATCACCATAATTTCAACAATGGTTTCATTCAAAAGTGGTGAAGGCAAAGAAGAGCAATCTAATCACTTTCTTGATCTAAGGCTTTCCAATAATGTGGATGCTAAAGAACTCAATTTGTTGGGTAATTTTGGCATAAAATCTCCAAATTCTTTGAAAGGTCCTAACCAAGCTAAAGCCAAAAAAGAGAAGAAAACACACTTTTCATGCAAATTTTGTAGCAAGAATTTCACGAACTCACAAGCACTAGGTGGGCACCAAAATGCCCACAAACGTGAAAGAGTTACGAAAAAAATGGAAGATATGGCTACTTTTGGATTCTTTAGAAATCACTTGTATCCATATTCAACCAATATAGGAGGATTTTCTATTCCTAGTTCTACAAATAGACCTTTAGGTGTTCGAATGCATTCTATGATTCACAAACCCCATCCTTTTTGGGTCCGTAATGGGCTTCCTGGCCCATCTGTTTTGACCCCAAATGTTCCTTTGCATAGGACCAAAATGGAAGACCATTGGGCCTTTTCTGCCTTTGGGTTTCGATCACAACCTATAATGGGCTCCGGCTCAAGGAATTCTTATGGTGTTGTTGAGAGTTCTACTTCTGCTCTAGCAAATTCAGATGCTGTAGCTAATAGAAATGGAGTTCCAGGGTCCTTATGCAATATCAATGCTTCAGGAAATTAGCATACTAAAAGTTCATGTCTCATTTGTCTAATTATATTTTAGTTAATCAAATAATATATGGATCCCATACACAGTTTTTACTTGAGTACCAGACTTTAAAAAAAAATTCAATTTATATATATAAATTTTATTTAATAACATGTGTTGCACACGTAAATTTAATTTTTCTTAAAAAAATTAACTTTGGTTACAATCCCGTGTAGCCCTTAGGATGTTACAATCGTGCTTTTGTTTATTGGTAGGTTGGGATAAATTCCACAAAAGTATGAATTTTTTTATTTTTGGTATACTTTATTGCTCTAAAAATTTATATATTTTCCAACATTATTCAAGGAATTTTATTTTTCTTTCTTTAGTTTTTTTTAATAAAAAATAAAAGAAGGTGAATTCTAGTTTATTTAAAAAATAAATATAAAACGCTTTTTTTAAAAAAATGTTTTCGTACGGATACTTGTATTTTAAACCTTCCATATATTTAAATAAACTTCACGTCTTTATATTACAATTATATACGGTAACTATGCACGCATTTAAGCAGAAAGAAACAATATCCCCTACTTTCACCCTCGTCATGACATTTTTTCTGTACGTTCATGCTCACAAACAAAACAGAGCCCATAAATTTTTTTCCATAATCACTTGAAGAAGGCTCTTATAACTTTTATTTGATGTTTGTAACCCTACAAAATATTATTAATAATATATTAATGATGATGGTACAAATAAATAAATAAAAATAAATGTCCCTTGCAAAATTTTGAATTATTTAGTACAATTTTATTATTTAATTTTTAAGATTCGTATATTAATTTTCTTTGGTTAAAATTATGTGATTATTGGACATGTTTATCTTTCCATTTTAGTTGTAAAATATGAATGGTTTTGTTTTTATATTTTAATGTTCATTATTTATACGATGATACCCATTCAATTTTTTTCAATTTAATGTTTATATTAATTTTTATAGAATGGTTGTTACTTTCTAATCTAGGTTATTTTATTTTCAGTCGATCCATATTTACTTTTTTAAAATAATTTTTTTATTCAAATGATAGTTTGTATAATTTAAATATATGAGATGATAAGTGATAAGTGAATCTTTGGTTGAAAATATTTTTAAATTGATCAAAGCATTCAAAGATGTTTGATTATCAGTACTTTCAAAAGATAAAAAATAATATTTATACTTTTTTTAAAAATAGGTAATATTTATTTTTCTAAAAAATAAGTAATTTTGAATACATATTCAATTATAAAATAATTATTAAAACGACACTTAAAATCATTTCTAATATTTTCATCACAAATACTTAAATATTTCTAAACAAATCATTTTTAAATAAACCACTTTTCTTAAAATGAATTCTAAATAAACATATTCAAACTAATCATTTAACATCGTACACAAGTGAAAAAGCTTCACAAAATAGTTGAATAATTATCATTTATTTAACAAAAAAATATATAAAACACGATAACCTAGTTATCTATAAAAACGTAATAATATTATTGTGATATAAATTATTATTATTATAAGAATAATTCATTAATAAAAATTTATTTAATAATAGTAACAATAATATATTTTATATATTTTTACTATGTCAATAATATATGTTAGAAAATTTATAAAAAATAATACCCCTAAAACTTATAACAATAAAAATATTATATTATAATATTAAACGAAGTTTAATTAGATGTAATTCAATATTAAATGAGCTTAAATTATTGTAATTTAATATAAAATGATGTGTAAAAATTTTTTATAATTATATTTTTATAATATTAATTTTTAATTATTATAATAATATTATAATTTTAAAATATTATTTATACGATAATTAATTACGTATTAAGGAACAATACCCCTTAACTGCACCCTCTACGTGACATTTTGCACTGTCACTTAAACATGGCTATCATAATTTTTCTTTGATGTTTGCTTCCCAAAAGATTATTAATAATATTAATGATATAAACAAATGAAGTAGTATATAGTATCAGAAAAAATGAATGTTTATAAAAAACATTATTTTTTACATTACTTAAAAAATACATAAATAGTAAAAAGTTGATTATTGGGATTAGGTCTCAAGTCTTAACTACTTTTGTAAAAGGGAAGAGAACTTAAGCAAATGTGATATCACACGCGTCGTCGTCGCCGTCCGTCTGATCGATAAGTTGTACCGTGCTTGTACAAATTTGAGCATAATCGCGAAACGTCTTAAATGTTTTAAAAAGAGAGACTTAATCCGCGACTCAACTCAAACAATTAATTTCAAATTATCGATAATATTATTTCTATATTATTTTAACGTATTTGTTTCAACATATATTTTAATCATTAAGATTTATAAGTAGTATTGAAAAAAATTAATATATTAAAGTTCAAGTTCTCATTGCTATCTCTTACTTTTTTTCTATATAGTTATAAATGTTTTACTCAATATAAGTTATTTAATCTTTAAAAAATTAACTTTAAAAGAAACTAAATTTTATTAAATTTATAAATATTATATTAATATCTTAATTAATATAAGATATTTTTTTATATATGAATAGTTTATTTTAATTTTAATTATTTTTATATATTTTAATTATTTTTAAATAATTTATTTTTCTTTATTTTTGTAAGTGTCATGTATTGTTTTTGAGATCCATTAGTTTTTTTTCCTTTGTATCTACTAAAGTTGTAATAAATTTTGTATAAAATATAAATAATATAAGTTATTCAATCTTAAAATATTGATTTCAAAGAAATATAATTTTTTTACTATTTATAAATACTACACTAATATCTTTCTTAATTAATATAAAATATATTTTTATATCACAATAACTACAAAGCAAATTTGGATTACCATCAAAACAATTGAGGCTACATTTCACATATAATTTACTTTTTACTTTATTTTGTATGTGCAATTTATTTAATGTATTTAATAATATGTGTTAAACTTAAATTCAATTTTTTTGTAAACTTAGATGCTAGGCATTGCTTTGGTTTATTGCTTGCTTGGGATAAATTTCCTTAATTAGGGTTAATAAAAATTTATCCAACCTAAATCAACTTAATTAATTTGAACTAATGCAAATTAAATATTGCTTATTTATTCTCATTTTATTTGGATTGTATTAGATACAAAAATTTAAAAATCAAACTAAGATAAGTTAAACAATTTATGTAAATGGTCAGTTAATAGTATTTTTCTCTCATTTAACCACACCTTATAATTATAATTATATACAGTAACTACATATACATTTAACTAGAAAGGAACAATATCCCCTACTTCCACCCTTGCCATGACATTTTTGTGTACATTCTTCCTTACGAACAAAACAGAGCCCATGAAATTTTTCACTATCACTTAAACAAGGACTATCATAATTTTTCTGTGATGTTTGCATCCCCGCACAAGTTTATTAATAATATTAATTATATATATATAAAGTTTATATCATTGACACAATAATTAACACAAGTTTTAAACCTTTAAATTTATATTATTTTAAAGAATTAAATTTAATAAGAGTTATTGATAATTTGTATTAACTCATGGATAATGAATTTTATAATTAACAGTTTATTTGTACATTATCTGAATCAATATGATTTATTATATATAAAGATTGATTCGATTCAATGTACACCATCCATTAAATAATATTTTTTATGATAATATAAATTTTTTTAATAAAAATTATATAAACTATAAATCCACGCAACTCTAAATTTAAAGCTATAATACGTTATATTTTTTTCGATATAATTACCTATTTACTATAGAGAAAAATAATTTAAAACTATAATATGCTATATTTTTTCGATATAATTGTCTATTTATTATAGAGAAAAACAATTAACTTTCCCAAAGAACAAATAAAAATATAAAAAAATAATTTATTTAATAATTTCCTTGAAGATGTTAAAAATAAAAATAAAAATAAATAAAAGTGATATATTCATTTAATTATTGTGTGCTAGAGTGTGTAATTTGGATAGTGTGATAAAAATTATTTTAAAATTATTAAATAAACTCGTAGACAAATATAAAAATATTATATTTTAATGTATAAAGATAGGATCAGATTCATATAGATTTAAAAAAATTAATCTGACATTCATTTCACACTTTGCATATTTTTAAAAAAATTATTCAATCTAATCGGACTATTAAATGAAAACCATCAACGAATCTATCTCATCTCATATATTAATATTTGTGATTAATCCATGGGATTCATTTCTCACGTAATTTCAGCAACAAATTTCATACTTATATTTAAATAAATTCAATTATTAAGATTTAATCTTTGTTGTAACTAACTCCATCATTTATCAGTGATTTGTATAGATTTATAGTTTTTTTTAAATCACATGTTTAAATCGTATAAAAATATCATTTACTTTTAAAAAATCATTATATTTAATTTTAAAATTTTACATGAAATTAATATTATCGTAATTTAAATTATAAAATTATAATTTAATTTATGTTTATATTTTAGTGCTCATCCTTCTTATAAGTAAAATATATTGAAGAGTGAAGGCTAACCTTTTTTCCTTACGAGTGTTTAACGATGATGGAGCGTGCTGTATCTTATGAAAATGACGACTTCACTTGAAATTTTGAGTTATTTTAGGTGAAAAAGTTTGTTTTCCTACAAATATTATTTAATTAATTAAAAATTAATAATCATCATTTATTATATAATTTTGTACACCATTATATCTTCGATGTTGAAATTTATAAAAGAAGAGATAATCATTCTTTTTAATCACAATGGGTAAGATATGATAATTTAATAAATTATGACAATTAATTTCCTTCGTATTAAATGGTAGAAATGACATCAAAATATTACCTAATTTACTCATCTCAACCATTGAGATTATATATAAATAAGAAAATACAGAACATTTTTTCTTTACATAAAAAAAAATAATCTATAACAATATTATAAAAAATTACAAACTATATAGATTCAACTAACCATGAGATGATGACAATAACAACAAAAACATGCAATTTTGTGTGTTGTGTTTTGTTTGGTAATATGACAATTGAGAAGTACTAACATGTAGTTCCTACTATACATAGAAAGAATATAAAATGGTTTTATTGATAATTTAGACTTGTTGATTATATTTTTTTAAATATATATTAATTACGGGATGGGAATCCGAACCAAGACGGCTGTATAAAAATAATAATATTTTCTAGTAATATTAATCGAAAATTAGGCTTGTTGATTGATACTATCATCCTATAACATATTGATTAAGATTTTGGACTATCTATCTATATTAAATTATAAAATGAATTGTTGTAAAAAAATTATATTAATTAATCTCTTACGATATAAAAATATATTATTTAATTACTTATATTTCGTAAAAGATATTAAAAAGTAATAAATTTTATTATTCATCGTTTATTTAATGTTTACCATTTATATGATAATTTTTTTACCATTTATTTAATATTTTTATAATTTTATAATTTTTATAATAAATATCATAATAGAACCTCTAATTATTTATCAATTAAATAAACTATTTAGTAAATAATATTATTTTATCTAAAATATTAATAATAAATATTTTTTTGTCAATTTTAATATTTTTTTCTAAACTAAATAATCAAATGATACATTTTTTTCTCCAAAATATATTTAGTTTTTACTTATTATCATAATCCAATAATGACAGATCAATAGTTGGCTTCTAGTTGGTCACTCATATATGCTTTATTGCTATTGTCCTAATTGGAGATAATTCTTCATTTATATTGGTTGTATTATCAATCTATTAATTTAACAAGGTCTACATTTGAGGATATAATTCTATAGCATATATATTTTTTATTCAATATAATATAAATAAGAGACAAATAATGGTTATATTTGTAGTTAGAGTATTTAGATTTAGTAATTTTTATCTACTAACTTTAAAAAAGTAAAAATTTAGTTCATTATTTTTAAAAAATTGCAGTTTAGTCTTTGTAGTTAAATTTTAGTTTTTATTTTTTAAATATCATTTTTTATTTTAAAAAAAAACTTTAATATGAATATTAACTCAAGTATTTTTTTAAAATAATTTTTTTAAAAAATAGAAAAAAAATAAAAAATTAATCATTTGGATATTTACTGTCAATTTTTTAAAATTAATAGAATAAACTTATATTAAAAAAATGATTGAAGGTAAGTGATCTATTCTAAATACAATAATGCACAGACCCGTCACCCACCTAAATACATTGTTTCTTTTATTGTTTGACAATAAAAACCAAAAAGAAAAATTTCGTGATAATTGGGCAAAATATATGAACAACCAATTCTAACAAATTTACCAATAATAATATATCCCACTATATATACAAGCTTGAATTGTTCCAGCATCATGCATGAATAATATAGGGGTGGGTATCTTTTTTTTTTCTTTCTTTCTTTCCAAATACCGATGAATGAACTTGATTCTAAGTTAAAATCTATATAACATATATATATATATATTAGATTTGTTAGTTCTAGGTCTAAAAAATATTAAAATTGATATTGATCGGATCGAATTATAAGAATTAAAAGAAAAAAAACTTACTTAATCAAACCGATACTCTATTTTTATTGATATTGATTTTTTTAAATATATTTTTTAATTATACCTAATATTTATTATTATTATTTTTAAATTGATTTAATTAATTATTTACACTATTATGATATTGTGAATAACTTTTTATATATCTTAATAAAAAACAAAGAGTAAAATAATAATATTTAGAAATTCATATCTAACTTTGAACTTAAAAATCAGCTTGGGAGTTAGAGGGTTACCCAGACTTATAAGTAGCACTGTTGCCTTACTCTTGACCAATGTTGGACTTAACATCCCCCTTCACATCGATTTGAGTCCAGATTTACAACACGGTCCAGATTTACAGCACAAGGAGATTTACAGCACAAGGACTGATGGAAGGTAAAGAAGCCAAGTGTCTAACTCTGATACTAACTTAAAAACTCAGGTCTAACTCTGAACCCAAAAACCAACTTGTGTGTCAGAGGATTACCCAAACCTATAAACAACACTACTACCTTACTCTTGCCAATGTGTGACTTAATAATAATGAAAAAACTCATTCATGTCAAGCAATCAAGGTAACTTTTTTCATATCAACAAGTTCTAAGTGTACTTAATAACGTACGATTTCTTCTTATGATTTATATTTTATTTTTTATTAAAAATATTTCTTAATTGTTCTTAAATTTCCTTCTTGAACCATTCTGTTTAATTCTATATATAATATTTCCTTTTATTATATTCATTATTACATGTCAAGAATAAATGAAAAAGGAAATGCATAAGCCAAGTACTAGTAGTGACAAAGGGATCGATGATCGGAAAGATGGAAAATGAATCGAGCTGGTAATAAGAAATTTTAAGTGATTAGTCTCTTAGTTAGTTATTTAGGTACTGATGATAAGACAATATTAAATTATGTTGATCTCATATATATGGTGCTTATTGTGGGGCAACTTCTATTTTCTTGACAATTCAATGTGTCACAAAGAATCAATAAAATTGTTGTAGATAAATTTTGAGATGCATGATACTGATCAATCTCAAAGAATAATTAACCTCCTTCTTTACTAAAGGATTGAAACACAACCAAATGTGATTCTCATAATGCATGAAGGTTAGAGCTTCTGAAGCTACATACCATACTTAAATATTGAGATATATATGGAGACTTTAGGATGAACATATACTAAATACTAATGATTAAATTTGATGATTAGTTAGGTAACATGGCAAGTTAATTTTAGGATTACAACTTGTAACTAACATTAAGTAATATATCATAGTCTAATATAAATAATTACATAATATAAAACCTAATGAAACGAGTAAGAGAAAAAATAATATATCATAGTCTAATATAAATAATTACATATTATAAACCTAATGAAACGAGTAAGAGAAAAATAACAAGATCCGTACAACTAATCAAATATTAATTGAAATAATATTTTCATCTATAAATAAATATTTTAGTCCTGAAAATCAATATTATGATATATGAAACTTAAATTATAATAATGATTATTAAATTAATAAATAATTTAATTATACTTAAAATTTATATTTATATTTTAAATTTAAATTTATTGTATTTAAATACATAATAAATAAATATATTTGAGATTTTACCGGTAATTAGGTTATTCAATTTATCCTAATTTACGTATTAGTGAAAAATTCTCAATACCGATAAAAAATATTGAACCTTCATTGGAAATACCCTACCCCGTCACCTGTAATATTTAAATGGGGATGAGATTATCCTCCAATCTTCGACTTTGCCCAACTCAATGTATTAAGTTTATAAAAATAAAGTCACAATAAATGTACTCTTTTCAATAGGAAGTATCTCATTTACTTGTTACCATATATATATATTTGAAATAAATAATATAAAATAATAAAATAAGATATACAAAACTTATGAAAAATATATGATTATTGAATTATTTTCAGCACTAGTCTATAATTTAATTAATAGTGTAATAGATAAAAAATATTTTTATAATTTAAAATCATTATTTAATTCTTAACTTTAACTTTATTTTAAGTTCACATCATATTTGTCACTTTTTATTACTATATATTGATTTATAATACAATTATAAATCAACATAAATCTTTAACAATTTGGAGATCAACTTATTAGATTTAATTCATTTAATACATTAAGATTTAAAAACATAATAATTAAATTAGTTAAGATTAAAACAGTTGATAACCTTTAATTTAGGAATTTAACCTTATTTATGACAACACTTATAAAATATCATTTCGAATAAGAATATTAACAATTATATATTAATATCTTAATCTATAAAGAAACTTATTTAAACAATAAATTAGTTGTATACGATAATTCATAATATGTATAGTTTTAGCATTTAAATATAGAATTAAACACATCTAGAATAAAAAATTAAAACTAAAATTATTATAATATTATTAATTAAACCATAATCTAGGTTTTGAAAATTGTCTACAATCATAATAAATATTTAATTACACATAAAATTTATCAAATTCATACAAATAACTTAATAATTCATAAGAAAGAATAGTAGAAAAAAGAATATGATTTTGTTAAATTATTGGAACTAAATACACTAAAAGTATTAATTTTCAACTTGTTCTTAAATTTTCTTTCAAAAATTTTACAAGATTAATCGAATCTAAAAAAAAAAATATTTTTTCTCATTTTTTCGTGTAATTTTGATGTTATGTGTAGTGGTAAGTATATATATAGCTTAAATTTTAAGATTTAAGATTTAGAATTTAAATTTTAAAATTTAAAATTTGAGTTTATGAAAGAATACGTAGTTATCATATAAAAGAGTAATCAATGTTGTCTAATATATCAATTATACATGAGTGTGTGATTATGTGAGTATGTAATTGTTACGAAATATTAATATATTTTTTATTTTAATTAATTATAAAAAATGATTTTATTTGATTTAATTTTTTATTAGTAGTAGAGACTAGATTGATTCAATGTCTCTAATCACTAATATTTTTTTATTTAATTATGTTTTTAAAATTATACACTATCATACCTAACACATGTACAATAAATTCAACTATACGTTCCCTCAGTACCTATAAAAAAATGTCAAAGAACAACCTTGCATTATTTCCTTAAGGGTTTTACAACAAAAACGTTGATTTATTATAAATTTTAATATTATTATAATTGATGAGACATTTTATTATATATTAAAATAATAATTCATATAATTTTAATTAATTAATAATTATCTATCATATCTAATTTTATCAAAACTTGTGACATAAAGAAATATTTTTTTTCATAATAATTATTTCATGAAATTGCTTGAGTAATTATTTTATGAATTTGATTAAGTAGTTGATTTTATCATTGCTGAAAAAATCCTTGATGAGCAAGAAGCAATTCACAGCAATGGAAGACAAGTTTAGAATTACAAGAAATTAAAAAGCAACTATGTAAGGTTACATTGACGACAGTTGGGATAGCAAGCAACAACTTTAACAAGAATCCTAGCAAGGAGTTACAAGGTGTAAGGCTAACGAGGCTTAACAAGAATTGCAGCTGAAAACAATTACATGTGTAGTACGTTCATGGTGTAGCTAGAAACACTTGTTTGCAGCCCAATACATACCAATCCCTAAAACTGTCAAAGATACTCTGAAAGACAAAGGATGGTTTGAAGCTATGAAAAATGAGTTTGATGCTCCAAAACGAGGTCTTAGTTCCATCTCCTAAAGGAAGGAAAATAATTGACAATAAATAGCTCTTTCGGGTAAAGAAATTATCTGATGGCACATTAGACAAACTCAAAGCAAGGGTAGTTACAAAAGGTTCCTACAAGTAACTGGATTTGATTTCTTAGAAATATTTAATCTAGTGGTCAAATTTGAAATTGTGAAGATCATCCTAACTGTAGCAATCACATTTCACTAGTCTATATGATAGTGCATTCCTAAATGAAACTATCACAGAAGAGGTGTATATGAAGTAAGTACTTGGGTTTGTTTACAATAATTATCTTGATTTTGTATGTAAACTGCAAAAGTCCCATCATGGTTTGAAGCAGACACCTTTGGCCTGGCCTTCTATAGATTAAGTTCCATATTATCGTAGCTTGGTTTCTCCAAGGCTCAATCTCATGATTCATTATTTCACTTAATCGATAAATCATACATAATGTATGCATTAATGTACGTAGATCATATCATTGTTTCTGGATCACGTAGAAAGAAAATTGATGCATTTATCAAGATATTAAGAGATGAATTTACCCTTAAAAATATATGGGAATTAAAGTTGTTCATCTACTTAATGGCAATTTGCTCCTAAGGCAATCCAAATACATCAAAAGTTTACTTGCTAAAGCAAGGATGCTTAATGCTAAACCAACTTATTCTTCAATGATCACAACAGCCCAGCTCTCGTCAACAATAAGTGAATCATATGACAACCAATGGTATTACAAGAGCAACCTGAGGCACTTAGTGAACATGATACTTTATCAATTCCTCTGTGGCAACCTAACACAAAGAAATAATAAATCAAGTTTTGATTAGAAGATCTTGGATGTACACAATGACCTTAACATACAAGACCTCACGATCTAAAGAGCAAAGCTTAGTTAGATGTTTATCATATTCAAGGGATCTAGTGATTGTCTTCATAATTATTAAGGTTATCTCATAAGATCTAAGTTTAATTAACTAACGTTTTGTAAATTATTACGTATAGGTCAATTTTAACATCTCGAATAGACATAACAATGATATTAATATTTTATGTGTATATATATATATCATTGATGAATTGAATTAATGATTTGAATATTATATATCTTCTTTATAATATTTTTGTAGAACTTTTAACATAAGTAATTCTCGATGATACTAATACTTTATGTATATATATATCATTGATGAATTGAATTAATGATTTGAATATTATTTTTTTTAACATATTAATAAAAACTCTTAACACAAGAAATTTTCTAAATAAATCTTATTTTTTTTATTAAACGATATTTTGTGTGATTTAAATTTGTGACAGAAAATAAATTATTAATTAATGACTCTTTCTATGATACTACTAGACAAATAATGAATCTTATTAATGTAATACTAAATTAACCATCTCCGTAGATGATCACTACAAAGATTCGCAATTTATGACTAGCTTATTTTGAAATATTAATTTTCACAGAACTTACATTCACAAATAAATTCATTGCTACAAAATCCTCTAACTGCACCCTCTTCAATACATTTATCTTCACATTCTTTATCACGGAAAAAACAAAGCCCATGAAATTTATCACTATCATGTAAACATGTGAAATAGTCATTGCCCTTTTTCTTTGTTGCTTGCATCCCTACAAAAATTGTTTATGTATTAATGAAACATAAACACGTATCACTTATAAATAAAATTACATTATACTATTAAAAATAAAGTATACTATATTTCCATAAATAATATTTATATACTCACATGTATATATATGACTAAAGTATTATTAATTATATTTAAATTGAAAATTTATTAACAAAGGCTCCAAGTGAGTAAGAAAACGTAACAAGCCTCGTAATTACTATCATATTGTTTGAATGGTGGTATTAGATTGAGAAATGGAATAGAATCATTTTATTTGTTAGTTTGATTTTTAAGAAACAAAAAAATATATATTTAAAACTTCTAATTATAAAAATATCATCATTTATATTCAGTTCATATATTTTTATTATTAAAAAAATTAACATATTATTTCACATTAAATGTATTTTCAATTGAACATCATTTTAAATTAAACTACATTCATTTAAACCCATTTATTTTTATTGTTATAAATTTTATGAGTGTTATTTTTTATTTTTATTATTATTATTATGATAATTTTCCTTGACTCTTTCAGTATTTAGGAATTTAATTTCATGAGTGAATTTATATTCTACCTAAATAAGAATAACTATTCCTCAAAATTTAATGTAATTTTAATATAAATTCTAAAATTATCTCAGGATGAAGAGTAGCCTGGAAAAATCAATAAAAATTATATCTTATTATCTGTCCTATGGTAACATACCAAACATGATAACTAAGAGGTCTAGGAGCTGAAGTTACTACTTAAGATACCTTGATTTTCTCACATTCCTTAAGCTAGTTTATCTTAATAAGATTTTTTTAAAATTGCAATATTTTATTGAAAATTTATAAAAATAACAACTCTATATATATAATAACAAAACTAACATTTTAATAACATTCAACGGTATTTTATTAAAAAACATTCAATATTGATGTATTCAATTAAATGACATTCAAAATAAAATGATATGATTGAATTTTTTTTAATAGTTAAAATATATGAGATAGATATAAGATGTATTAAATTTTAAGGGTGTTATTTTTATTGTTTCTTACTTTATTTTAACAAATAAAAAATATAATTTTTGGTTAATAATTAAAAAATAAGTATTAATAAAAAAAGTTTATTTTTTTAAATAAATGAGGATATTATCTTATATTTATAATGACTAAGATGAAATTAATCTTCATCTCCAATTGAGGAATTTTTTTAAATACTTTAAAGTGCTCCTTATGAGAAAGATAGATTCATAATATTTTACTCATTTATGTATGATCCTCTTACTCTTATATGTAATTCTACGTTTATTTTCATCTTTAAGTATGTACTCATGAATTACTGACGAAAATTCTCATCACTGAGATTGTTTGTTTGTAAACAATAATCAAAAGATGTTGAAAACTAACCTTTTATTCTTTCCATTCCAGAGTTTAACGATAATGCAGTGTTCTGTATCTTATGAAAATGACTACTCAACTCTGAATTATAAGGGATCAATTTAGCTGATGAAAATGTTCTTGTTCCTGCATGAAATTGTAATTAAATTGATTAGAGAAATAATTAATAGTCTCTCCAATTTGGGTAAAATAGAAAGTATATACCACTATAAATTTCAGAAACAGACATTTGTACTAGAATATTAATACGAATTTGAAACATATTTATCTTAACCATTCATTTTTATTAAAACTAAAAAAATAAAAATAAAAAGTGAAAAAGAAATCGTTAACTATAATAACAAGTAGCAGATAAAATTTTCTCCAACTTTTCACCCTGACTTGTTCTACTATTTAAGACTTCTCATGTATCCCTTAAACATGGTTTTCAAAAGAAATAAAAATGAAACACTCAAAGTTTTCTCAAAAATATATAAAGAAGGACTATTTAATATATATGGAGATAGAAAATATAATTTCGGTATAATTGTCTTCTTATACTTCTTCCTCTCCTAAATATCTAGATTTTTTTTTAATTTTAATTCTTGAAAATTTCTAAAAAATCATTAAAATGAATATAATTTTTACTATTCAAATCAGCATGATCTTTTTGTTTTAATGTAGCTAACTTTGAAGGGTAGTACTTGCAGCAAATTGATGCTTGATGTTTTTTTCCTTCAAAACATTCTTTGAAATAGCTAGCTAGCCACTTTAAAAGGTATGTGATGGCTATTTAAAAAAAAGATTATTCTAATTTTTTTTACAAAATATATTAATTTCAAGATATATATTTTTAGTTTACAAATTAAATTAATTATTGAAATAAAGATTATCATAAACAAACTTAAAAAATATGTAGAAAAATTAATTAATTAATTATTTATGTAGATTTATTGGTAAGATCTAGAGGAATATAAAAGGTGAATTGATAAATAACCATAAGATGCTGAAGAGAAGAGCAAAAACATGAAAATAATCAAAGTGAAAATGGAGTAGTTCATAAAAGACTTTATCATTGTTGTGTGTGTTCTATTTCGTTTGATGATAGTGCTTGAGACATGTGATTGCTAATATATATAGAATTAAAGAAAAGAAAACGGTGTTCTTTGATAATTTAGTTTAGTTTATTGATACGATAGATATTTAGTTGAATTATCTATTTTATAATTATCTTTAAAATTTATAAGTATAAAAGTAATATTTATTATGTTTAGTTTTTATGTTTTTATAAAAAAATTTTAATTAAAATATTTTATATTGATTAGTATCGTTTAAAAATATACTTTTTAAACTTGTTCTAATATTAAATTACGTTTAATTTAATATCATTTATTATTATTTAAATATATTTTTTATTATTAAATAATTTAATAATGCGGTAACTATATGTCAATATATAGTTAGCTTCGTCCATGCTAATGTCCAAATTAGAGAACTTTTATTTATGTTGCTGTGTTTACAATGCGGTTTCAATCTTAGGAGATATAAATATATCAAATGTGATTTGCTTACTCAAATATGTAATATAAAATAGGAAAAAAAATATCTTAAAAATATCTTATATTAAATTAAATGTATTATTTAATCCATTAAAAATAAAAATAACTTTTTATTAAATAAATAATTAAATTTTTCATTCTTAAATGCTTTTTATAAAACTTATGATATTAAATAACACTTTTATGATATAATAGATTAATTAATACACACGTTACACTATTAAATTTTATTTTTTTTATTTTTTGTACAATAAGCAAGCCTACAACTTTTTTAAATCATGATGTTGTCTTTTTTTTTTTAGGATTTTTTTATACCCGCTTCTTACATTATTATTTAGAAAGACATTATTTAATACCTCAAATTATGGTCTAGGAACAATTTTATTATATGTTTAAATTGATAAATTTAATCTAATTTATTATTTTGATTTAAATTAGATTAATAGATTTTATAATCAAATTAGATTTAGATTAAAAATTATACTATTTATTTTGATCAGATTCATGATTGCAAGATTTTATAATATTTGTAATTCAATCTAGATTGAATTACTATTAAAATTATAAATAAATATATATTTTATTTTATAATATATTATATTCAAATATTATATATACAACAATTATATTAAATTATTATTTTAATTTAAAAATAAATATAAATATTAAATCTCTTTAATAGTTTAATAATTGTTCAATCATATTTCATATTTTTTTAATTTTTTTAGTTTTAAATAAAAATAATAAATTTTAAAGAGTTGCATCATATTAAAATTTAAATAATTTATATAGTATTTTATATATGACAATAATTTATAAATAAATTTTAACATAAATTTGATGTCTAATCTATAAAAAATTTAATTTAATCATACTCGAATCATTTTAGATTGATTATTATCTAATCGAATTCGAATTAAAAAAAATTTAAATTCTATTAAGATCAAATAAATAAAAGGTTGGTGGTTTCAATCCATTTACCTCCTACATTCTATGAATAAATACTAGCCAAATTTGGGAAGCAAAAAAAAGCAAAAGATTACTTATCAATTCACTCATTGTTCTAAACGAACTACTTGTTAATTTATTCTTCAACATTTTCAATATTAAGCGCCATAAAATTTATTCTATATAAACTACATATCAACCATGCTCTTATTTATGTGGCCTATTGACCTAATTTTAACTTTAACGAAATTAAAAAAAAATTAAAAAATTTGTTATTTGTTATTTTAGATTTTGGAAGTGTTAAAGGTATAACGTAATCAAACAAAATCTGTGGTAGAATAAAAGCAACAATGTGGAGGAAGATAATCATATAGCAGTACTTCTTATATAATATATACAAAAATATCACATAAACTCTTTAGATTTTATTATTTTTATAGTTTAATTCATTAGACTAAAAGAGTTATCGTGACTCTCTTAGTTAAGAAAAATGGTAGTGAATTAAAAAATATATATTATTTTAATAATTTTTTTATAAAATTTTAATAGTTTTATGCAAGTAATAAAACGCAATTAAAAAATTAATCTTTAATAATATTAAAGTAATAATTAATATAAAAATCACAAAATATTTATTTTAATAATTATTTATTATCGTTATTTTATTAATTTTTTAATTTTTATTAAAATTAAAATATATATTTAAATAATTTATGTTTGTATTATAATTGTTGATTGTTTTTAAAAAAATTCATATTAGATTTCACTTTTATCATTCTTAAATACTCATATTTTAATCACTTAACATAAAATAATAATATTTTATAAAAAAATATTAAAATAATATAATTTATCTTTAATTAATAGTTTTTTATAATTAAGAGACTATATAATATTACTTTTTATCAAATAAATAAACCGATATAAATAAATTAATCTACAGTTACGCTAAAAAGTGTAAAATTGATTAATATTTTGTAGCCACACATTAGTATATTGAATTTACTGTTTTCATTTGCTCTTATAATCATTCCTTCATTTTCATTTTCTTTTTCCAATGTGTAGACTCAATTTAACAACAATAAAAAATTACAGATAATCGATAATATATATATATATATATATAAAGTACTTAACCCTGTATTTTAATAATATTTACACAATTTTTTTTTAATTTTGTATTTAATTATATTTTAATATTATTCTTATCAGATAAATTATTATACTGGTAATTTTGATTGGGACTAGTATTGTTAATATAGTAGGATAATGTGAAGGTGGGGTTGACATACTCATCCTCATGTCAAATATTTTTGGAGACAGGTTGAGGATTTTCTAAAGAAATTTTAAAGAATATGAGAGTTTTCAACTATTCACCACAAACGCAAAAATATATGTTTAATTATATATTTTATGTTCTAAATTAATAAAATTTAAGTTAAAAATAAAAACATTTTATAATTATGTTTACTAAATATTAAAATTAGTTAAATAATTATAGATATAACTAGATTATTTATTTTGATGATTGTTAAATAACCAAAATAAAATATATTTTTAATTAAAAATAATTGAATTAATGAGTAAATATAAAAAAATATTTAAAGTTGTAAAGAATCAAGTTGGTAGAATGTAATCTCCTAACCTACCTTATAATAAAATTTTATCTATCAGTAAAAAATTTGAATTTTTTCTATAATGATCCACGCTTATAAAAAAAATTAATAACACTAAGTGTGACAAGTAATTATATTGTTGTGCGTATATGGGATTAATGGAGGCCCAATTTTTGAAGAGTGTTGCTAAACGATCCCCATGTTTACTGTCAGCCCACGTTAAGATATTTATGAACTAACAACTTGTTCGTAGGCTAACTTAGAAAAAAACTTACGCAAATTAATAGTACCTTTTTTTAAAATTCAAGATAGAGTTGCCATTAAAAGTGTGTTTGATGGAATGATTTAAAAATTATTTTTTATTTAAAAATAAAAATTTATTTTTAAAAACAATAATATGTTTGGTCATTATTTTAAAGTTATTATTATTTAAAACAATATGTTTTAAACAATAAAAGTAAAAAACTAAAAATAGTTTTAATATGATTTCATTGTTTTTAAGAAAATTGAAAATAAGCATAATATTAGCCTTTTTATTTTATTTTATTTGATAGTTTGGTTTAAATTTTTCTACGCTTTTGCAGCATTTAGTTTTTCTTTTTTCTTTTTTGCTTTTTAATAAGAATTGTAGTGCTTGTTTGGCTACTTAATTTAAAAATAATTTTTAAACCATTATCATAAAAAACAATTTTCAATGATTTTAAAAACATTGAGTTTGTTTGGCCATTATTTTCAAAAATAAAAAATATTCATTAAGGTGCTTATCCAAATTGTTCCAAAAGTATGTTTCCATAATGAAGTATTTTTTCTACTTCAAATTTAATATGTTACCATATACAGGTAAGAAAATGTGTACGTAAAAAAATTATTATATTTATATGACAACAATTTCTATAAAAACGTGCATTATTTTAAAGAAAAATAAATTATTAAATTTATTTAAGTCATATCATGTTGTATTCAAATAAAATTAACATATTAAATATTACTGTTCAATGAGTTTGAGTGATCATATTTGGTGACAATATTATATCAAGTATCGTTACTTCTAATATGTGTTATATTATGTATGTTAAATATATATATTTTAATTTAAAAAAATCCAAGACTACTGTACTATTAAAAGGAAAAAAAAAGATTTTATATTAAACTAATCATAATAAGAAAAAGTGGCTATATTGAGTTTATAATCGAAAAGTTGTTATTATGAAAAATGTAAAATAACACAAAAAAAAAATGGTTCCGTAAAGGGTCATTTACGCCCGTTATGAATCATTTTCTATGTTTTTATATTTGTTTTTTAAAATATTCAAAATACATGTTAGTTATTCTCAATTTTTTGTTTTATAAAACAATATTTTTTAAAAAATAATAACTTAAAAACATGCTAAAACATTCTAAATTGTTTCTAAAAATAATTTTTTGTTTTTTAAATACATAAAACAGTTTTATTAAGTTTAACATTATTCAAATACTAGATTTCTGTTACACATATAAATTTAAACAATCTTTCATCTTAGAACCTACGTTTTGGGATAGAATTAGAATTAAATTTAAAAAATTTTAAAATTACATGATCAAACAGTCATTTTGATTTTATGTGATAATTTTCCATACAACTTGTAAAAAAAACTCAAAATTTGACTTGAAAACCACTACTCGAACACAAGTAATTGATATGATTTTGGGTCTAAAACATATCAACCCAATTGGATACGAAAAAAAGTTGGGGTTTGGATCATTCACAGGTTAACTAGTTAGACATGTTATTAATTGAAGGAAAAAAAAATCGCAATGAAAAAGAAAGAATAAAACTTATATTGTTTGGTTACTCATAAAACTTAAATCAAAAATCTAACCATGTCCCATCTCTCTCACTCTCAACCTCTCCCTGTCGCTTCTTTCCCTCTGCCATGCTACTTTTGACAGTCATTGCTTCTCGCCTTTGATGCTTCTCCTCGTCGCTGTTCTAAAGTTTCTCAGTTTCTACTCCACTGGTATTTTTCAACTTCGTTTACCAGCTGCTCTAATTTTTTCATATAAACAAGTTGTAAATTATATTCAAGTGCACCACTCATTTGGCCAAGTGAGCCAAAAGATAAAAGTAAATTATGGTTTGTAGTCAAGTAATTGCAGGTTAGAATTTAAATGGGAAAGTCAAAACATTTTTTTGAGAATGGATATTAATTTACATATAGTCAACAATGTAAAATATGAATATTGATAGGGTTAATCAGATAATATTCGAATTCATATAGATCATACTGAATTAATAATAAGTTAACACAAAATTAACTTGTATGATAAGAATCATCATCCCTAAACTCAGACAAGACTTTGGAGTGGGTTTTTCAAATTAGTTGAAAGTTTAAAAACAATTTTAATTTAATATCATTCATGTAAGTTCATGCTTGGTTTTTTCGAACTTAATCAAACTTTTACTAAAGTCAATGTTATGGTTCAAGTGATGTAAGAAGTGATAAAAATAATAACATAAAATTATCAAAATAATTTAAATTTAAGTTGAATTTTTGATTATATTTGATCATAATTCATAATAAAATATTTGATATTAAAATTATTTAAGTATGATTTAAACATAATGTTTCAATTGGAAGTATATATTTAAAAAGTTGCAGTTTTTTTAAGTTGTAGTTTTTTTTTTAATTGTAGTTTACAGTTACAATAATCATTAATTTTGAAAGTTGTATATACTGTATAGCACTACTCAATAAAAACAATATATATATATATATTAATTAAATTTCACTCCGTACAAAGTACAGTTAAAATTATAATATAAAATAATATTAAAAGATGTGGCAGTATTATGTAACATTTTACCGTTTAAAAATATTATAATTAAATCTATATGATCAATCATACCCTTAAACAAAACTCATTCATAAATTTCTTATTATTAAATTACATAATAACTAATATTTTATAATTTAATGATATGTAATATCATAATATAAGAAAAAAAATCTCAAATTCCAGATTTAAAAATATAGATATTAAAAATAAACCACACGTGCAAATGAGAAAAAAAAGTCAGTGCACCATCCAATCATCAACATGCCTTGAACCGCATCCTTTCGAACTTTTAGATAACTGAAATTAATTCGCACAGAATATAAGAAAATTAGGAATAGCAAAACCATCTCTGTAAAAGAAGATAAAAACATTTTCAATTAATTTTATTTTTATTTTTTTCTCTAATTAGTGCTGAAACATAGTTTTCATAGCATATTAGAATAAAAAATTAGATGATAATAATAATATAATAATTTAATTAAAATAAAATTTTAATATTTTAATAAATTACATGCAACCAACATATTTATAACTAATCTATTTATAAAATATAAAGAGAGAAAATACTTTCCATTTCTTTTCTTCTTTTTTTCATTTTTTTTCCCAATAATTAGGGTATTGAAACATAATTTTCATAGCAATAAAGCATTAAAAAAAATACAACTCTAATATAATCTAACTCATTTTTCCTATCTGGGTTTTCTCCATAGAATGATCCAAACCCATACTATCTTTTCTTTAACTCTTCAACAACCTTCACTAATTTCACTTTGATCTTCACCTTTTTGATCAATTCTAAAACTTGGGTTCTTTTCTGGGTTTTTCAAAACCGGATTAAAAGAACCAAACTTTGGTGTGAATTCAGGAACACACCCATTAAATTTGGTGTCAAAAGTGAAAGAAAAGCTTGGATTTGAAGGACTCAGTTGTTCAACTTTCTCGAGTGCTTTTGGGCAATTTTTCCTCCTTTTAGCTTCTCTGTTTGTCTCAGAATAGTAGTAATCTTCCTTTTTTGATTTATGAAATTCAAGAATTTGTGGGTTTTGGTCTTCTTTGGAATCTGGATTTGAAGATGATGATGATAAGGTTGGTGTTGGTGTTGGTGCTGGTGTCGAGAGTGATCGCTTTGTTGACTCTGAAGTGTTGTTAGTGGCCATAATTTGAGAGTTTTGGGAGGAAGAATCATGTGTTGGAAAGAGACTTCTTATTCTTTGGACAGTATTTAATATGGCCCATCAATAAATTACCATTTTTCCTTTTATTACCAAAATGCTCTTTTACTTATAATTTTAATATCTTTCGATTATTATATTTATTTAATCTATATCATTAAATTATTTTTTATATCATTTATATTTATTAACTATTATATATAATCAATATTTAAAATAAATATTTAACTATTTAAATTATTTCAAATATATTACTTAATCATCTAAATTGTTTCAAATTTATCATTTAATTATCTGAGTTTTTACAAATTTATCATTAATATGTGAAGAGGTCAAATAAAGATTAACACAATTATATAAATATAATAATTTATTGATATAAACGATATGAAATATAGCTCGATAGTATGAACAAAACAAACACGATAATTTACTTATATTTTTATACGTTTATCACTATTTTAAAAAAATATATGTAAATTATTTGGGTTTGAAAATAAAACACTATCTATAAATAAAGATAATCAATTTTTAATTGTTGTTATAAAAATAATATCAAATTTTTTTTATTACTTTCATTTCATTAAATTTTATAATGTTACAAAAATACGACAATCAATTAAAAGAAGTTGATGACAAGTACATATATTTTAATAATATTTTTATAATATAAAATTTAATGGTACGAAAGTAAAAAAAAAGTTTGATAATATTTTTATAACATTTAAAATAGTTAATGATATAGAAATAAAATAAAATAAAAATGATTATATTTTTTTAACAATCTTCAAATTTTGATGATAGAAAAATATATTTATTCATAAATAAATTATGATACTAATTTTTTTTTAATGTAACCTTAGTTGGTTAAGTTCAAAATTGTAGCTTAAAATAGAAAATGTGAGTTTTTTTTTTCATTTTATCATTTAACTAATAAGTGAACTTACCTATTTGTTATGTAGCAAGCAAGCAACAACCGAAAAAAAAAACACTACCACCTATTTGTTTCTGAATTGATGAGGTATAAAATGAACTTTTGAGTTTAAAATAACACAGCATTTGAGGTTTGCTTTTCGTGAAAGTACTTTCTCTAAAATTTGGGATAGAGTTTTCATTTAACACCCAAACTTTTATTTTTATTTTATTGTTATATAGTCTATTATTTTTTATTTAAATTGATACTTTAATTTATAATTTGATTCAACTTTTTATTCAAGTTATTACATGCAAATTATGTTATTTTAAAAAAAATTGTTAAAGTATTAAATCGACTCATTGTGAAATTTAAATATCATATTGAATTAAAAAAAAACTAGTGTAGTAAATTAAAGAAAAATAAATATTTTAGTAGTTAGTAGAATCTGCATATAGGAATCACTTTTAACAAACCCACCCTTGGATTACTTTTTTTAGGCTCAAAAACCCATAGATTACTTGTGTCAAGTTAAAGAGAACCCACTTAAGCTCTCTCTTCCACATAATTTTCAGGTTTGAGTCAACGATAATTTATTCTGTTTGACTTGTCTAAAGGTGGCAGTACTTGGCAAACTACGTTGTGAACTCCTCTTAGATGCATCAATCCCATTTATTAACATTATCCGATCAATTAATTTCCAATCAAAAAGTACATTCAATATATTAGAATAAGGCTACTCAAATGCATCTCACTTTAGATAGAAAAATATATATTATTAATTAAGTTTTATGCAAATAATTTATAAAATTATTTGTATATATATTTATAATGTTTGTTTAGTTATAACATACTCCTAACTTATAAATAATAACAAAAATAATTTCAATATAATTATAATTAAGTAAAATTTTTAAATATATTTATAATTAATCTCATATATTATAGTTATAAAACATAATAAAAATTATAACGATAAAAATAATATTTTTTATAACTATTTCATATATTTTTATTATTTTAAAAAATATAAATATTAGATATTATTTTATATTAAATAACGTTTAATTAAATATTATTTGAATTTATATTGTTACTAGAAATTATTTTTATAATTTTTTAAATATTATTATTCGTTAATTAATAAAATAAACATATGATATGATTTAAAACTAACAAAGACATAAAAATTTCCACCTGCTACAATAGGTGGAATGAAAAATATTAAATTATTGGTTATCATCATAGTAAGTTAAGTTGTGTTGAATTAACAAAGACGATATTGTCTCGTCTTTCTTTTGAAGTTTTTTTTTTTTTTACCGAAGATTGTCTCCCTTTATTGAAGATCATTTTCGATAGATTAACTTTTATCACCTCTTTAATTTCTTTAATTTTGCTGTGAGTTAATTTTTTCATTGTAGATATTAATTTATTTTAATTCATATTATGTTTATGTTTATTTTTTTATTTAGTTAAAAGATTACATCTTTATAAATATACTGTGTTTAAGATTTTAAGATAATATAAGATTCAATTCTTTATAAAAAATAATCAATATATTAATTAAAATAATTAAACATTTAATTCGATAAATTTATCATAAATTAAATAATTAAAATAAAATTTTTAACAAATGTAATTAATTTTAATTTATTAAATTTAATTATTAATATTTTTAAATAGATAAATTTTAATATAAATTATAAGTATGATCGTGAAATTTTATTTTATATTAAAAAAAAACATTGGAGAGAGGGAGAAAATAACGTGAATTGCAAATTTTATCTCTCTTTCATATCTCTCCCTATTCTATCTCCCGTGATAATCAGCCCCACCGGTCACTTCAGCTTTGTCCATGAATAATTCTTCCAAAAGACTACTTATATCTTCTTTTTTTTCTTCCCTTTTTTGGGTTTTAATATTTCTATTATTTTTTTACCACATTGTAGTTGTGACTAATTAATTACCGATGGTTAAATCTTTATCACTTGAAAAAAAAAAGAGATGTTAGATAAGAATGATAAAATCTCTCTGCAATAAAATCCTACGGGTAAAATATTTTATATAAATAAAAAATATGTCTTGTTGAATTGATATATTAACTTTATTGAGTTGTTTACTTTATTCCACTGTTTCTTAAATGATATATTAAAAGTTTATTAAGTTTAAAAAATAAAACAACCTAAATCTTGAAGAACCAATGTTATCTCATTTTTAAGACGTAATAGATCTCTATCACAAAGTAGTATATTAAAGATCCATTAAATTTTAAAAATAGAATACCAGAGATCTTCATTTCTAGTGTTCTACTTTTTAAACTTAATTTAATATACTACCAATAAACTAACTGATAAGTGTTTAATGTATTTAACCTACTCGATTTGTAGGGTATTATTAAAAAAAAACAAATATAGAATAGAGGGAGGAAAAAAAATTTATAATAACTCTGTGATTAGGCCATAATTTGATGCAGTGCTGAATATATTTATAGATAGATCACATGTAGCAAAAATACGTATTTTGATAACCATCCAACGATATAGATAATGTGACGTATCTGACAGTACAAGTAAGATAGAATTTTCCCCACATACTCAGCAATATTTACTGCTTGTTTGGACATAAACCAAACAATAAACCGTACAAGACCATTCCCAAATAGCTACATTATTGTTATTTTACAGTTATAACAGTTAAAACTAATTCGAAGTATTTGTCCCTATTTTTTTTTTCTTTTTTTGTATCTACAGTATATAGTCTAAAGGTCAATTTGCAATAAATAATATACATATTTT
Source organism: Hippophae gyantsensis (assembly GCA_030763125.1). Taxonomy (NCBI): domain Eukaryota; kingdom Viridiplantae; phylum Streptophyta; class Magnoliopsida; order Rosales; family Elaeagnaceae; genus Hippophae; species Hippophae gyantsensis. The sequence goes on along the minus strand of CM061038.1, from coordinate 42,366,215 downwards.
GTACATACATGTCCTCTTGTCATTCATCTGAAGACTTTTACTAGTTTTGCTTCCTTCATAACACCTCTTAGAACATGCAAGATGTTCCCAACCTCTGCTTTTGGCTCAAGCATTTTGTGCCTTTGAATATCTCAGGCAAAAGCATTTCAAAGTTTTTCAAAAACAATCCCCAATCATCATCGCCCATATCTCCTAAAGAGATGCCACTGCTCTCGTGGCTAAAATTGTGTACCGGGAAACTAGTACTTCTTACCATGCTTCCTGTCTTAGGATTACGAGAGCTTGAGCAATTGGAGCCTCCACCTTCAACATCCTTTACCTTGTAATATTTCTTGTTATTGTTGTGGTTCAATTTGTTATCCTCATAGGACATACTCGATGCTGCATCTGAGAACTCGACTAGTGATTCTGTAGATGAAAACCTTGCAGCTTTTGGTTGTTTGGTTATTCTGATGTTACTTTGCAAGAGTCTGGGAAGGTCTGAAACCTCCTTCTGAGTATCTTCATCTTCATTTTCATAATCAACTTCAAACAATTCTGACTCTTCGCTGTTTGCTCTGCTTTCGTTATCATCTGACACACTAGGAATGGAAGGTTTGGCTTGTTCACAGATGCTCTCTAGTACACTAAAATTTTCTTCTCCGGCACAAAACTCTCGGGTCATCATCTGACCCATTTCTGCTAGACAAAGTCCAGCAGCAGCAGCTCGCTTCAGGAAAATGGTGCATACAACAAGAACTCTTATGCAAGCCTCATTTAAAGAAGGAAGCTCAGATCTTAGAAGTTCTGCATCGTTAAAAGGGTCGAGATTGAAGATGTACTCAAGTTCAAACTCGGAAAATGGAACTGAGGCTTGAGGCCAATGCAGCCACTCAAAGTATGGGTCATCAAGCCACTCGGGTAGACATAGCCCATGATCTATCGGCACAAGATCAACAACTGTGACAGCATGACCTTTGTGATCGTGTTTCTTAGCAAGTATATTTCCAGCATGCCTATCCAGATTTAGAAGTCTCACATCGAAAATCCCGATCCGATGAACTGAAGCTACTGAAAAACTCGAAGAACCTAACTCTCCTGCATCATATTCATGATCCACAAAGCGCTGGATAGAAGCAATCTTCAAGGATGATGACGAATTTCCTTCTGCGTTGTTGAGGTGGAATGCAACATGGGAAATTTTAACTAAAGCTGTCGGAGGAACACCAGCAAACCCATCGTGATCAAGCAGATAAGCAGCCAATTCTCGGATGCCAGTTTCACCTATTAGAACAGAGCATTTCAAACCAGGCTGGCCTAACATCCTACCACCGAAGCCTTTAGGATTATTGAAGGCTAAAGGTTCTTCATCTATTGGCTTTACCACTGCAATATTGTCACCATTTCTACTACATATAAAATAAGCACCACCTAGTCCACTCGAGACTGGAATGGGATTAATACCAGAAACAATTGCTATTGCAACTTCAGCAACAAGAGCTCGTACTTTAGAATCTTTGTAGCCACCAACAATCTCAATATTTGGACAAGTCTTAAACTCATCCTCTGCATTGGCTAGTGACAGGCATGGGGTGGAGAAGCTTCGGTGAAAATTAGCTGCATCGAATTCTTGTTTCGAGGAGTATGAGTCAACACTATCTTGGCCATTTTCAAGGATGTTGTGGTCAAAGTGAGTGTAGGACTGAAGTTTGCATCTCTGGTATCGGCCCAAAGGCTTGAATCCATGATGTTGATCAACTACAATGGCCATTTGAAATTTCAATGTGCAGGTGAGGATGGAAGCAGTTCATGCCAAGAGCAGTTCTTAGAGGATCCACTAAGGATTAATTTTCCCAGGGAGAGTTGGAATAATATGATCTGCATGTATCCACAGTTGTAAACTTACTGTCAAATTTCAACAACACAATGCAGCCTGAGACATCTCATGAATCAAGTTTACCAAAAATCTGTTAATCAGACACAATAGAAAAATATTGATGCCTATTTTGTAATTGGATTTACTCAAAACAGAAAACTAGATATCAGAATCATTCAAAATACCTAACTTGGTAATTTCTATGAGATTCAAGGTTTTGATTAGTCCCTAATATTTTAGTCGGATTATATATGATAGATTGGCCCATCACACGATAGCTTGAACTTTTGAGAGGATTAGCAACCAACTAACTTTAGCAATAGCGAATTCTCTTATTGGTTTAGTAGGCAACAAAGAAACAAAGATAGTGCAGTAGTAGAAGGATAAAAGGATTTAATCAAGTAAACAATCAAATTCATTTATCTTACCCATTATTGGCATAGAGGTGGCAATAGTCAAAAGCTGAAACTTATTTAATTTCTGTGAATTGTGAACGACCTCGATAAATTCATAGGATATTTTCTACCCACTATGCTTGAATCCATCTAAACCTGCATATTATTGAACCATTGCTGATATATTACAGATAACATAAAAATTCAAAAGAAATTAAGGAAAAATTTGTAACACAAAAGTCTAACCTCTTGATCCCTCGCTCCTCCGCAAATAAATCACCACAATTTTCTGAGACAAAAATCATTCATTAATATAATAATGTACTGAAATAGTATTTAATCTAAAACAAGTATCAACATCCCAAATCCAATAGTATTCCTTAAAGTATATGATGCCCCTGCAAACTACGTTATTCTGCATTCCATGCTTTTAAAATCAGAACTTTGATGAATGAATTAGAATGAAAGAAATTTCTCGCAGATCAAGTAAAAAATATTTTTATTTGAAATGTAAAGCAAGGAAAGCAAAACATTTTCAAATTCTGTCCATAAAGAACAAAAGAGAAAAAAGAAGTTTCCTATAAACGTCCATGGATTTCCCACAAATGTAATATGTCAAAATCATTTTCTCATTCTCATAATGCAAAATGTCTTGAACCCTTTTCCCTCACTTTCTCTGGGTTTTGGTTTCACAAGAAAATGAACATTTCTATCCAGAATTTGGGGGGGTGGGGAATACAGAAAAGGAGATCTGCCCAGCAAGAGAAGCCAAAAAAAAATTCTGTCTTCAATTCATCATAAATTACTCAGGACATCTTAAGATTTTCTTTTCATTCTCAAAATCATTAAGAACAATAAAAAATCAAAAAGCAGAGAAAACAAACTTTACAATAAACATCCATGGATTTCCCATAAATGTACTAAATCAAAATGAAAATTGCCATTCTCATAGTGATTACAACATCATCAAACTATAACCAAAAACTCTTCTAGTGCCCTTTTTCCTCACTTGATCAAGGTTTTGGTTTAGAACTCAATAACCCATAATCTAAATGGAGATCTGACCAACAAGAAAAACAAACATTCTCTATCTACCATTTATCATTTAACAACTCTAAAAATCAATAACAACAAGAACAAAAGGAAAAACAAAACAAAATCATACATATAGAGAGAGAGAGAGGCATACCCTGAACACTGGTGAAGGCATTCAGGGAAAAGGGAGCGCGAGAGAGAGAAAACGGTCGGTCACGCAAAATGAAATGCGAATTAATAAAAAGGGATTGATCTCCCTTTCTCTCTCGATTTTGTTCTCCCCTAAAAATTACCTCTTTTATAAGTTACAACATTCCACCACCACCCCAAACCTCAACCCGTCTTTCTCTTCAAACAACATGTAACAAACCTTTTGCCCTTTTTTTATCTTTTTTTATTCTCTCTCTCTCTCTAGAAAGAAAATGTTTGTTGGTACTTACCATTGGATCCACTTCTTACTCTTCTCATTTTAGCCATCCCTTTTCCTATTTTTGTTGGATACCTTTCTCTTTCTACCATTAGGGTTTAGTATTTTTTTTTCTCTTATTATCAAATTACCACCTAGCTTTTAATAAATAAATAAAAATTATAAGATTGATGAGCATTCCGCTGAATCACAATTGGACAAGTTTTTCATTTTTATTTTTTTACCACTAAAGTGTTTAGAAAATTATAAGCGATTTTTTTTAAAAAATTAAATTATAAAAAATAACACTCTAAAACTTTTAACAACAAAAATAACACAATAATATTAAATAGAATTTAATTAAATAAAATTTAATATATATTTTATTTTAAATTCAATTCAATTAGACGATTATTTAAAATAAAATAATATATTATTTTTTTAATAATAAAAATATATAAATAAACATAAATAATATTATATTTGTCATTTTAAAAAAAAATAATAACTATATTGTTCATTGTATATTGCATATTATATGTTTTTTTATCTTTGAATCGTTAAATTTCTCTGCAGTAACTTTATACCTAAATTATATTTTATGTTTATTTTAATAACCACCTAACTATATATAAAAGATAGAGGTATTTTATTGAATTTTCCTCATCTGCAGTAACTTGGTACAAGAAAAATTTCTCCTCTTTTTATTATTATTTAGTAATACGATTAATTAATTAAATGAGACCATTTGATTTTCAGTGGAAGGATAAAAGTTAATACTATCTCGGAGAAAGAAGTAAGACTTCAATTCTTCTTAATTTTTTTTTAAATTTATAACTACAGAACAAAGCAATTATGTTCTAATTCCATTATTTTTCTGCTATAAAAAAACTCAATCCATTATTTAACATTAAATATCATTCAAATTAAAGTACATTATCATCTAACATTTAATTAAATATCAAACATTATCCAATTAAAATTTATTTAGTTTTACTAAATGTTACTTTTATTTTTATAAATTTAAATAATATTATTTTATGTAAATTTTTGAAAATATAAGAAGTCATATTTGGATATATATATATATATATTAAAAATGGATGTATTATCCTTTAAATTATAAAAAAAAACTTTAAGTTGACGTGTGCTTTCGCCTTCGACATTGAAAAATACAAAATTGAAATTACTCAAAACAAAAAATAACTTCAGAGGTTGCTACAATGAATGGTTAGGTTTTCCAGGAACATACAAAAGTAATACCATCAAACTACTTATTATAGATTTGTTTCGGTAATCTCCCTCATTAGGGTATTGATTATTGCATACTACAATCAAAAGATACTTGCATACTCTTGAAAAGTCTTTAACTTCAATAACATCTCCTCTTCTTTTTCTTTTTTCTTTTTTGTCATTTTATCTTTGGTTGCAAGATCATTACTTCAATGACTACCTTTTTTTTTTGGCTGAATTACTTCAATAACTACCTTGGTTAAGCAGAATGCTCCAACATTTCTGAAGTGGTTTACATAGAAATATCTCCATCACTGAACAGCCACAGGATTGCTTCGCTCAACTCCATTTAATTGCATCCCAAGATTCTCATTAGCAACTTGCTTGTTCTCTGTGCTTCTAGTTGCCGACTCCTCTCTTGACACCGATCCCTGAGGATGTGACCGTCCACTCCCACAAACAAGATCTTTGATGGTCGTTATGAGATCATTATCCTTCAGCAATGACTCCATGGTAACATGCACACCTGAACATCCAGTAGACAATGTTTAAGTTCTGAAGTGTGTACTAAGTAATTAGTTTAAGGCTTAATTCCAACAAGTGAGGTACAGAAGCAGCTCAATTAATTTCATGTTGAATATAAATATATCTACTTACGGAATCTCCAATAATGCTTTGGATTTGTGGGGTCATTAATTGTCTCCTCTGTTGCAGGTCGTGTTGTGTATTTGTCTTTCAGTGCCAACAAGTCCTGAAAAATAGACAAGACATGGATTCAACAGAACCTATTTGCCTGTTTAGGAGGATTCAATAAGTTGGGATCTCTATTCAGGACACAACAGCAAGGATTCTGGACGATGGCAATATGTTCTGTTTCCAAAGAGCGTCAAAGATTAAGGGTATGTTTCGGCTTTTGAGATACTTAAAAGCACTTCTAGCAGCAAAAAAGTGCTTATTTACCATAAATGCGTTTAGGGCTCATAAACCACATTTTTTACTTCCTGGCTAAAAAACTACTTTTGTTAGAAGGAGCAAACATACCCTAAATCTTAAATCTGCAGCTTTGGTCAGAAATAACAAGATACCTGAAGAGGGAAAATCGCCCACATTGATGGAGCTTCAAAATGTTGCCTTATGATTAAATGTACGATTTCAGGAACACATTGACTAGGTGGCAACATGTCAGATCCAACCACATGCTTGAAATATCGCTGCCTCCTCTCCTCATCTTCCTCCCACCAAGCACGTAGGGTTGAGCAGTCATGGCAAGATGGAGCACACACCTAAGGCATTTTCAAGAAGTTACTTGATTTGCTTGCATTAGTTTGTGCAGAAGTTGAAATAAGGTAAAGTCCCAAATTGATAAAAAATAATATTATAGTGAAATTTATAAGAATTATGAGCCTCTTTACTCACTGGGTTAACTTTTTTAGATTTTGGCAGCCCATGGTTCTCATGGACTCTTTACAATTTACAATTGGATGTTCATAATCTGAACAAATCAAACATCAAAATAAAGAAAGAAGCAAAGTTTCATGGAATACCTGGGTACTTATTACAGTTTTTTTTTTTTTTAGATAAAAAAAAATCATTAGTTAAGTGGTGGGAAAAATCAGTAGTGATCAAATCTGATAGAAGACATTTTTAAAAGTGCTAGTAGTAAAAAAAAATGCCAAGTTTTTTATGAATCAAGTGTTAAGAAGCTGTAGTAATTTTCAACTTCTATTGCATTCTCAAGTCCTTTGTAGCCAATGAAGTGTTCAATTGACAAAGCAATATAGCACAAGGTTTTTACCGTCATATAATTGTACTGAGAAGGAATGCCAAATTCTAATTCAGATTCACTGGGCATACGTTGGATGCGTAAGCCTATAAGGCCTAGTTCTTGCATAACCTGCATTAAAATTAACACATGAAAGAGATGAAAAGAACCCTGCATCAGCTAAAAGTGGTGACTGGTGAGAGGATATCTAGTTGTTCCGTTTGACATGAAATGAGTCAACATACAGGATGAACACATGAAGGAATAAGGCCCAGGTCTTCCCCACAAGCAAGCATATCTGATGAGTTCAAGAGAGCAGGCAGTGTCTTCAAAGCATTTTTCCGCCAAAGATTTTCTTGCCGATGGAAATAGTAGTCGTAGTATAATCTCTTCAGCACATTTTTACTGCATCCCGTGATGACAAATAAGAATTAGTGTGCTGACGGATAAGTCAGGTGCTCAGAGATAAACTTCAACATTAAAACTATCTATTTCATTTACTAAAGGAGAAAAATTAAAATACCTGTGGTCATCCAAATCCTGAAAACTGGAAGTGTCTTCAAGATTAAAGCGAGGATAAAATTTCCCTGGGTTTTCTAGATCTTTGATAAGAACTATGTTCTGCAGGCACATATAAATTGTTAAACTCTAACTAGGAAGAGCTATGAATTGATTGAACAAAGATCATGGATTTCACAAGCTTTCCCTTATACCTTTAAAAGATCAAAGAGATCTTGCCTTATCTTGTCTTCATTTTCCAACAATGACTTGCCCGAAAATGACTTCAGCTTGGCGGCAATCTTTTTTTCTGTGTTGCAGTCCTCTTTAAACTAAGAAGATAGAAAGCAAAAGTGCTCGGATATAATTCCACAATTATATAAGGAAAAAATATATCTAATTCTGCGACTTCATCATAAGTCTGAATCTGCTTTGCGTTTCAGTAAGTGTAAATGGTCTACTGGTCCTCAATAATTAACCTCTTTTACAATTGAGTCTCTAACCTTATAATTTAATTAGAAAGTTTGAAAAGTAAATCCATTAAATTAAAAGGTTTGGAACCCAATGGGTAAGAAGTTGAGGGCTTGAAGTGACCTATTAATCAATAAGAATTGCTAACTTTGAGAATATGACATTTAGTATATTTATTTATAAAAATGACACCAAAAAAAGACATTTAATAATTTTAAATTTATTTAAAAATAAATAAAAATTATCATGAGTATTCTAGTCATAGAGTAGGGTAAAAGATGGTAATATCCTCCCATCTATGTTTGTAATTTTTTTTTGTTAGGGTGAGCATAAATGATGAAAATATCCTCATTAATTTTGTTTAAATTTTTTTATCAATAAAAGTCCCTTTTATGGCTCCGGACTAATGAGCATCTTTTTTATAAGTATAATAATTAATGAGGACATATTTTACAAATAAAATAACTAAAAAGTACCTTTTCAAAGTTAGAGGATTAAACAACACTTTTACTTAAAGAGAAATGACCTCCGGACATTTTCCCTAAAAAATATTCAAAACCAACATCCATAACCACCTCATACTGTAGCTTCTGATACTCGTTTAGAAAATTTGAAGCAACAAAAGTCCATAAATCTCCAAAAGTTTCCTGAAATAGAGTAATTCAAAAGAGGGGGAAAAAATAAAGTAGCATTTGTCAGTAACTAAATGCTGAAAAATAGTATGACAAGCTGAAGGTTGAACTATAATCACATTAACTTTTTAAATACCACAGAACAAATTGCTAGGAAATGAGGAACCTGTAATAATTTCTGCCGAATATATGGGCGGCTCAAACGATCAAAGTCCCAGATCCCCTCCTTTTCTAGTTCTTCCTGAAATATAAGCACAATCTCATTCAAGTTGACCTAGAGAGCAGCCAAAAAACCTATTCCTTGCCCTAGCAAACCAAACCATTTTATTGGACATGTATATACCTGACTAAGAGGGATAGAAGGTCTGAATTTCCCAACTAGTCCTGTCATGGCATGCTCTGGTAGCTCCCAGATTCTAAAGAAGCCTAATATATGATCAATCCTGTAGGCTGTGAAGTATTTTGCCATCTGTCAAGGAAAAATAGAATACCTGTGTGCCTTAAGAGGGAAACTCAGCAAAGGACAAGAATATCAACAAAAGAAGGAATTGAGTCAAGCAAACAAACCTGTGACAAACGAGCCCGCCACCAAGCATAGTTGTCTTTCGACATTTCCTTCCAATTATAAGTAGGAAAACCCCAATTCTGCCCATTTTTATCAAAATAATCTGGAGGAGCTCCAGTTGATGTGTTCATTCGGAATAAATTAGGAAAGACCCAGGTGTCTACACTGTTCCGGTCAACACCAATAGGTAGGTCACCTTTGAGTATTACTCCATTCTTTCTCGCATAATCCGCAGCCTCCGACAACTGGTAGTTCACCACATATTCAAAATAGTTCAGCAATGGGACTTCTTTACTCCAAGTCAAAAATACAAAACATACAAAAGATATAAAGACACTTACTTGCTGATGCAGGTGAAACTGGACATAATAATGAAAGCAGATAATATCATAGTGCACGCTGTCCCTGGAGACAAGTTTCTCAAGCTACAATAAAATTGAAAAGGAGCTCTTTTTAGCAAAGTATTTCCTGCATAGTTGAACTTCAAATTCTCCAACAATTAGGCTTCAAATTTGATGCAAAGACATTGTTGAAAATTGTTGGTCACAAATCCTCCCAAAAGTAAGTTGTTGGGAGGTGTGCCAATATATCATTTATACATTTTAACACTCTCCTAAATTGTGGGCTGTAACACATTGTAGGTCCAATACTCAAAATTCAACAATAAGAGATTGCAAAGACTTGATCACAATCCAGGGAACACACAACTTCTTACACTAATACCATGTTAGAAGTTCTTAGTCACATGTACTCTTAAAAACTTAAGTTGTTGGTAGATTGGCCAAAACATGTCATTTATACATCCTAACAAACATAATAAAATAGGATCTTAAAATGAATTTCAATTAAAAAAATGATCATAAGCATTACCTTGTCTTTGGAAAAACAAGAAAAACGACCCCATTGGCTGTGATCTGCTGTTTCAAAGAAGTCACGCAAAAAACAGAAGGCTGCATATGGTTTTAACCATTCCTATGACAATTAAAACAACTGTCAGAATAGCAAGTGAGGCGATATAGTACCAAAAACTTCTTAAGAGGTTAGGAGGTAACAGAATAAGCATAATTATATAAGACCTCATTCTCAGAAAAGAATTTGTGGAAGGAACTGGAGTTAAGTATCATATCCTTCTCGCTTGCAAAAATTTTCTTGGCAATTGAAAGTTTAGTCTTCATGGTAGCCTCATAGTCAACATCCTGCACACAATGTTTAAATTTCTACAATCTCACTTTTAGATGAATGTACATACAGAAGGAAAGGAATTACCTTCCCATCCAGTTGTTCCTTTGCCTTCTGAATCTCAAGCTGTACAGAAAGAGAGGGGTGATGAAATCAAAGAGGGAAGACATCAGTATGGAAAAAACTTGTTTTAAGTAAAATTAACTCAATGCCCCATTCTATATTTTTTAATAGCTCCAATTTTTTTGGAAATCACAATTCGATGCCTTAGTCTGATAGAAAACTTACATTGAAATGAGAACACTTACAGTTAAGTTTTAACAGAAGTACTATAAAATGTTTCTACTTTCTATATTCCAAAATCAAATACTCTCACACTCAAGGTAAGTCGACATGGTGCTTTTAGAATTAAACTTCATAAGAGCCATTTTCATGATTTTCACAAGAACAGATAACATTTATACTTATCCAGGATAGATCTGTCAGCATGACTGAGTGAATTCCTGTTAATTTTTATTTTGAATGAAACATTGTATGAAAATCACCTTGATAGCGTCAGGTATGTTCTCTGAAAGTAATTGTACTCTTAAGTACAAAGGATGTAATGCAAATACGGATAGTGAACTGCATGGCCAAGAAAATTGGATCCAAAGTTAAAGATGATGTTACCATTTTATTTATTTTTTAAAAATAATAAGATCCACAAAAACTAGAATCGTGAAAAGGGCAGAAAACAGACAAGTGGAGCATGATGAATAAAAATAAATGTAAAAAGGGGTAAATAAGCAAAGAAAACTATGCTGCTAAATAGTGTTTCCTTACTGTTCTTAATAAGCCTAAGCTTCTAGTAGACAGGCGAACATTTGTTTTAATATTATCATTAATAATTTAAATACTCTCCCCTACGAATGGGTTGAACATAATTAGAAGGTCTATTTATTGAAATTTTTACACTTCTAATATATGAAGCAAATATTATGTGGATCCAACCTCAAGATCTCTTGCTCATGTACCAAGTTCAGTAGGTGTATCGGTTCCCCTAAACTCTTAACACTTGTAGCAGTTAGTTTGACAACATTTCTTTAAACTTTACTATGTTTTAAAGAGTACAAACGGGAAACATTAGAATAGAGACCATTGACAATAGCCAATACCTTAAAGATAGAAATATGTTGTAGTCCCCTAACACTATGTTATTTGAACTCTTCATTTTTCATAGAGTACCCACCCATGTCCAAGCAACATGACATAAACATAAGTGTGGATATTCGAATACTCTAATTTAGTGTAAATTTACATAAAAGTAAAAATGGGTATGTCCAACATCCGAATACATATGAATCCCCCTAATAGTCTAATTACTGAAAATATTTATTACCTGTAGGGATATGAATCCCACCACATTTGATGCACTGATGTATCATTTATAGGCAATAGCTGGACTAAATGGAAGCCAGACTCTACAGCCCAATCAACTAGTAACTTCAGGTCAAGAAACTCTCCAACTCCAAGATCATTTTCTGATCTCACAGAGAACATGGGAACTGCAACACCAGCTCCTCGCCACGGCATTTCCTATTTGTTAGGATAAAAAATGCAACTATCATAAAGCTTCCTCCCACTTTTTGAGTATATGCATCTCTGACTTGTACATAAAGAACATCATTTAAGTACTATTTTCTTGAAATGAACAGTTTAAGGCTTACTCGCATCATGCCATCTGAGAGAAGAATATATCTTGATTCAGCATTTGAAGATTCAAGAGACAGTTCCCGATTAGAACCAGTTTCCAGACAGATATTTCCTGCACTATTGTACTTACAGTACCTGTACGTGCAATAGCCGTCAAGAAAAACAAAGGGACTGACAGACTGACTAAATATTATGCATAATCTATGTAAATATCAATAAGTGTTACAAGGATATTTTATAGGGAAGTCACCCTTCCGCAACACACAGTCTGCGTGCCATATTGAATCACCAGCATAGCTTAGTTTAATCCCATCCCGAGCCTTCCACTGCCCCAATTTTGAAGGGCTACCAATAACATAAAGCTGCTGATATTAGACTTTATTAGTAACCAAGTAGCAGAGAAGACAGATAGGTAAGAATGTTCAAACAGAAGCAACAAGAATGACAATTCTTTAAGGAAAGGAACTTACAGATGTGCCACCTTCTATATTTGGACAACAGATTTTGAAATGGACAAGAATAGAATCTGGTAATAGACCAAATCAAGAGAACATTACTGAACTTAGAAGCCATTACTCAAAACTACATTTCAGCAGTAGTATATAGAAAGATCAAAATGAGTCAAATTACCATCCTGATCCAACTTATCCTGAACAACTCCAAGAGGCCTCTCTACATTTAGACTTGAACTTTTGTGAAAGATGACATTTTTAAAGGCACTTTTGAAAGGAATTGTATCAGCTCCGGTCTGATGATGACAAAATCATTAGAACTTAGAAGTTGGCAATGAAACAGACAAAGTTTAATACCAACAAAATCTAGCAAACACCAATCAATCAACAATTGCAAGTGAAATATAAAGACATTTATAAGACAAGGAAGAGCCAATATTCTATAAGCCTACTAGACTGTAGTTTTGATCACTTATATAAACCGACCACATTGAAGCCAAACAGAAGCAACAGGCATCACCCATCTTCTACAGCTAGATTGAGTTAAACCTTTGCTATTGTAATTTTAGGGTGAGAGGGAAACAAAGTAAAGAAAGAGACTAAGGTTAATATTATCTCAATAAACATATAAAGTAATCGTGTCAACCAAAAATAACAAAAGGATCTGAACTAACAATTTACTTTTGTTAAGACCTAAATATAACATATAAAATAATAGTTAGTCCACCTCCTAACAGTTTGAATTTTTTGGAGAACTGGTTGCTAACTATTCTTACCTTCGTCAGTTGGTTGCTTCCTTTTTTGTCCTCATCATCACTTTCACTTGGGTTGGTTACCTTATCATTGATGTTGGAGACAGAGACTTGCAAAATCAGTTTTTCTTTTTCAATATTCTAGGTTTGATGGCCACAGCCTAGGTAAATCTAGTTAGGTGACTTTGTAAAATACCAATGCTCCTTTGTGGTTAGAGCATTTTGCTAACTAATACTTCACTTCTATCTTCTTCTAAAAAAATGTTGAAGAAAAATATATTTAAATTTAGATTCCTTATTTAAGTGTCTCACTAGGATTTCGTGTCACTAGAGTTTCATTGACTTGGCATACCTATAAATATGAGATGTACTCTTCAATATTCATCAATGAAATAACAATGTCTTTCTTCCATTTTCTTATCCTCCATTCTACAATGTTTAATTTCTTAACATGGTAACAGAGCATAAAATCCTGGACTCAAATCTCCTCAACTCCAAAATCTTCACTAATATTAAATGGACCTATTTCATTCACTTTCACCTCACTTATATCTCCACTTGATAGGCCCTTCAAAAAATTATTAACTATCCACTCAGTTAATGAGATTCTAATTCTACTTAATGGGCCTTCAAAACTATCTACTTAACTCACAAATGAAAGCCTCACATTCGTCTACTTAGCCCACAAGTAATAACCCATTAATTCAAGAGGAGTGTTTTAAAAAAAAGCCCATCAAGTGAGGGGATATTAAAATCTAAATATAACATATAAGAGAATAGCTAGTCCACCTCCTAACAGTTTGAACTTTTAGGATAACTGATTGTTCTCCGACAAGTTTAAATAATTTTAGAGACATGATCATCAAATCAGTGCCCAATTCACCATAACTCCAAACATTTCAGATTTAATTTTTGTTCTCGTTTTATTACTTTCATACATCATCTAAAATTGGTATGTAGCCAACAAGAACACCAATATCACAACATACCAAAATCCCAACGTATTTAACTTGTAAAAGAGCAGTGCAGCTAAGAAATTTCAACAAAACAAATACTAGTTAAATAAATTGCTACGTTTCAAAGAAAACAATATGAATCCTTTAAAAGAACAACAGTAAAGGTATTAAAGAGAGTTTGAAATTATCACCAGCCATAGATCATGCAGCTCCATCCCCTCTCCATCTTGGATTCCCTCAGGCATTAACAATTCACGCTTCTTTCCCATTTCCCATCTCAGAACATTTTTGTTATCATCAACAACACAGTAACTGTACTGACATCTGAACCCATTAGGAACCTTAACGGTGCCACGCCATATGAGCTCATCGCCATGATGAACAGGACTCAGAACCAAACCCTTTTTCACACTCCATGAACCAAGCACGGGTTCAGAGCCACATACAATCAGTCTCTGACCCCAATGCGTAAAGTATGGAATTCTGAAGCTCACATTCACTGTTTTCACAGTCTTTTTCCCAGAAAACAATCCCAAGCTCGCCATTTTCTTGAACTACCGATTTGACCCAGATGAAGTTCCTCAATATCTACCAAAACCCTTGAGTAATTTGTCAGTAAATCTGTGAAATATTTAGAATTACAAATTCATTGAGAAAAAAAGAGTTATGCATTTTAGTCTCGTGATCTGAGATCAAGATAAGGAACTCAATTCACGTGATATTTCCTTTTTATTAAATTTTCCTAATTTTTCTCAGTAGAGAAAAGTAAAAAAAAAAAAAACACTAAAATGTAAGCGCCATCAGTTAACAAGCATTGGCTAATTCTCACAATAAGAAAACTTAATTTTCAATTTACGAAGCCCAAAAGGAGTTTTATTTACACAACTGCAATAAATAATCAATAAAATTGACAGATAATCATGCTATTCCCCAAAAAAATGAAGAAGACCCAGATGGAAACCCTCCAAATTCAGTACAAAAAGAACAAAACCCAAATGAAATACAACCTAGCCAGTCCCCTTTACTTCAATTCAACCCTAAAGCTGTTCGTTTCAATGTTTCCTAGAAGAAGGAAAAAATTAGTTTATTTAAGAGAGAAGAGTCGAAAGAGAAATGGAAGAATATGAGAGTTTGGTTTGATGTACCTGGTGTCAATTTTCAGCATAAATTTTCTTGGCAAAGAATTAACACCGAAGAACTTGAAGATTAAATGATATGAGAGGTGGGAGATATTATTTGTTTGTGTGGATTTGAATCAATTAATGAGAATGTGTCTGATATTTTTTCCTAGTGAAAAAAGGTTGAGTGTCGTTTTGTTTGGAGCTTAAAGGAAATTCAGAACGCTTTCTGGAGAGTAACACGGACTCTCTGACAGTTGGCATGGAGAGCTCAGCTCTAGGCCCCTGGCTCTGAGTCGGTTGAGCCTTGCACTAAAATCCAATTGCCCAAAATGATAAAAACTTGTGCTTTTCAAGACCGATGTTGATATTCTCTTGTTTATACTAAATTTTATATTTAATTTTTTTTTAGAGATAATGAAATTTTATTATTATTAAAAAATAATTATATAAAAATTAATAATTTTTATATTTTTATTTAATTTTTCTTTCAATTTTTTTTGTTACAATTTATTTAAATTAAAATAACTTAAGAAAATAAAATATTTATTACAATCATATTTAATAATAATATAATTAAATTATTATAAAAAATAAATATTAAGTGTTATTTTTACAATAATTAAAGAATTTTAATGATATTTTTCTCTTAATGTTTTTGTTTTTTCTTGTTAGGAAATTTTTATAAATAAAATTTTATTTTTAATATATTTTTATGTAATCATATATATTTGTATAATATAAAAAATATATATTTAACATATATTTAAAAATAAGATATACATAGTCAAGAAACTAAAAAAAATTAATTAAATAATGAAGTGATATAAAGATAAGAGGAAAGAACTTTAAAAAAATTCCATTAAAAGATATTTTGAGAAAAAGGATGTATAATGTTTATGGATTTCAAAAGCATGAACGATCAGAGTTAACGCACAAATTACAGCTCCACAACCACACTAATATTGTCAAAAGTAATTATTATTTTATGAACTTTGTCTTATTCTAATTACTATGCTTCCAATTGTGACCATCATGAATCCATCTAAGTATGATTGATTTATTTTTAAACCCTTCTAAAAATAAACATATGTCAATTTTTTTTTATTGCTTTTTCATATATTTAACACATTTTTAATTTAATTTTTTAATATATATAAAATAAACATTAAATGTTACCAATAATCGAATTGAAAGCTGCTAGAGTTTCTTTATTCCTTATGGCTATGATTCATAGTTCATCCCCTTGTCATTTTGACAACACATTCACGAATGGTGATGTATAATTGCACACAATGAGATCAAAGAATGTTTCCATTGAAAATGAAACCAATTGCGTTTAAGGTAGGATTCGAGTTGAAGGGGATATACTCATCTCGAATTTCTACAAACATCTAAACAAAAATAGTTAAAAAAAAGTGTATTATTGTATTAAAATTGAATATAATATATTTATTAATTATTAATGATATATAAAATAATACACTTAATATTCAAAAATATCGATATTGTTCAAAATATCAATCTATAATTTTAAAAAAAATATTAAAGATATTGTTATTATCACGAAAATAAAAAAAATCACAAAAACTACAAAACTCAATTAAAAATATGAAAAAATTCATAAAACATCAAAATAATTAATTATTTATATTTTTAACTAATTTTTTATTTAATACATTTAATTGAATATATTAATCAATAAGTTAACCAATTTATTAAAAAAATATTATAAAATATATAATTTTTTTTACAAAATATTATACAATAAGTAATTAAAATGTTTGAAATAATCAAATAAGTTATCTAATTTAGTAATTATTATAAATAAATAAATCTAGATAGTGTTATAAAAATTTATTTATTATTTATTTTTAAAAATACGGATAACATAATAAAACTTCCTCTTTAATAAAAATCTACATGTTATAATATTAATATAAATTAGTAAAAAATAAAACATGTTACAATAATTACTAAATATCAAATTTAATAAAACCATAAACAATTACTAAACATCAAACTCACTATCACCAAAAGTAATTAGTAAACATAAAACTCACTATCACAAAATACTATCTCGGAGATTCAATAATTAAGTATGAAATACTATTAACTACAAAGACACAACGATCGTACCAATTCATCAAGTAAAGATAATATTATATATAATTATTAATATGACATGTATATATACCTTGATTCCTTACTACTTGACACTAAAAAAAAGGAAATTATAGGTCCATTTAATTTATAAAACACAAACACAAATAATCGTAATAATATGATGTCTACTGTGAAAAAGAAATAAAAATAAAGAAAAATAAATTAAAATTTAATACTTTTAATATTTTATTAATTTATATCGATATTTTAACCAAAAAAGACATTTACACAACAATTTAATGATAACAACATTTAAATAACAATTTGTCAACATTTTCGATAATGTCACAACAATTTAACCAAAAAAATATAAATATCATGTTTTAATATCAAAATCTATAACATAATGACATTCTGGCAACAACATCGATGATGTCGTAGACATATTCATCCTTAGGTACACCAAAAATAGAATAAATGAATTACACCCATAAAAAATTTGAGATCCCATTTTCATGTTTGATTGTAATGAGAACTATTAAATAAGCATTACAACACCATAAATTTAAGAAAATTCTAGAGTTTTGGATATCAAGAGCATGTAACGGTGGTATACAATTGAATTGAACCATAAATAATATGTAAGTTGGACAATGTTATATATAAACATGCATTTACTTATATACATAGTATTCATAAATTAGATATGTAAATGCTAAGTACAAGCTATCATGTCATTTTTAGAGGGTATCAGATTATGTTTTTGGGGCTTAAAATCAATATTTTGGACCATATCCACTAGATCACTACAACAAAATAGCAAAGTGACCTTTCACTTTTGAAACTATATCTATGGTGCATCTGAAACATCTTCCAAAGATGCAAATATATCTAAATCTATAAAAACTTAGACAAATGACAAGTTTGTATAAGCAAAATAAAGATTGTGATGCATAGCATACCTGATAAACATGAAGGTTTGATAAACAAAAAGGTCATGATACATTTGCTGTTTTCTTTTTCTCTCTTTTTTTCCCCCTTTTTCATTTAACCCTCTTACATTTCTGCAAAAGAGTGACAATGCATATAATCAAAAGCCCGCCACCTCCGTGACTTTGACCTGATTATGCATATGTCGGCTCGAATATTAATCAATATTTACATGCACAAAAACAACACATATCCACTCAAATGTGAAGCACGCCTTTTGCGCCGTTCACAGTTACAGGACTCCAGCATATCAATTCGGAATGATACAGGTGATTCCTTCCTCATTACTGCATAGCTGATTTTAGCCAGAAACATCAAGTTCCTTCTCATTTTATAAGTATAGTACAAGAGCCAGAAGAAATAAAATTGTTGAGTGAATAATAGGAAGGCCTGCAGAAGCTGTACAAAACATGATGTAATTATTGAACAAATATTTGGAATGAAATGGGTACAGGCGGTTCAGAGTAACTAAACTGAACCATAATCGTTTTACCCTCTGGTTTCTATATGACCCAGTTATTCATGATTTCACTTTTAACCCCCTTTGAATATATATATATATATATATATATATATATATATATATATATGTTTTTTACGTTATAAAAAAACATATGTAAACCACATAATTGAACATGCAAAAAACACATGTTTTATTATGTCATACAAAGGAGAGAAAAAAATATGCATACTGAGGGCGTGGAGTGGGGTTTAAAAATGAAACTTAATTTGTGAAATGTGTATATACCCTTAGGATTTATTCTCATATTTTGATTTTAAATTAAATAAATTCTGTTCTAGAATTATTGTATGATTTATCAATTGTCTATAAAAAGGACATAAATCAGAGTACATGTATTCACTTTGGATGAATGAATTGGTTATCAATTTATTTCCCAATTCTGCCTTTTATATTCTTCCTATTCAGTCTGATTCTTCCCCAATTTCTGAATTCCTCTCTATCAGTAACCCTAGTTCTGTCTTTTCTTCACCTTTTTTTTTCTCTCCCCTATTTCGCACTTCCCAATCCACATCACATTTTCATAGCAACAATAAGAAAATGCAAATAATTTAAAGCCAAAATATTATCACTATTTGAAGCCCAAAATAAGATATGAATGATACTCACATGTAGTTGGGGTAGGTGCAACCAAATGTGTAGTGTCAGAATGTTCAGCATCTGGTTTGCTCCGTGATGGGGGGTGAACATGAGCAAATACTACACTTGGCAAAGGACTAGAAGCAGGAACCCAATGGGAGTTGGGCTTTGACGGATGTAGTTTTTGTGGGGAAGGTGCTATATGGATTTTGGACTTTGATGAATGTACTTGCTTTTGTGGTGAAGGTGTCACATCGGTTTTAGGCCTTGATGGGTCTGCATGTCTCTGTGGTGAGGCAGCAGAATGATGAGGAGAAATATTTGGTGCAACTGCAGGAGCTAGATGTCTCTCCTTGCCGATTCCTTTACGTCCAAAGTGGCAACCAGGTGGCTTTGCTTCATAGCCTCTCGATGGGGCTGGGGTAGATGTCCCTTCCTCAGGAGCAGGCACACCTTTTTGACCAGAAGGTGGGTCTCTCACAGCTGTAGGTGCCGGTGATATTTCAGGAGCAAGTTGTAGACTGTGATGGTGATGATGGTAGTGATGATGCTGGTGGAGGTGATGATGATGACGGGGTTGTGGAAGAGGAGAGGGTGAAGGTGATGATGCAGGGGCACTACCACTGCCGCCATGAAGAGAATGTTGC
Organism: Hippophae gyantsensis; assembly: GCA_030763125.1. Lineage (NCBI taxonomy): Eukaryota > Viridiplantae > Streptophyta > Magnoliopsida > Rosales > Elaeagnaceae > Hippophae > Hippophae gyantsensis. Next base: position 42,346,372 of record CM061038.1, on the reverse strand, counting down.
AAAATTGACGAAAGACGCACTTGCTTAACCTTACCAAATACAGTATTGTTCAGGCCAAGATTTTTTGAATGTGGACCGGTGATGGTTTGAGCCAGTTGCTTTAACCTTTGCATGGAAGGGGCAGTACGAACAGCTAGTAGAACATACGACTGAACAGTAGTGGGGGCAGTCACTGTCGAACCTTTTGAGTTCTCCAAGCTAACATACAATATCTGCAGTCAACAAAACAAAATCAGAACCTACAACAGTACATTGAAAACTATTAAACGATGAGAGTTTTTATAAGGATATAATGTCAAAATTAGATAGACTCCTAGAAGAAACCATATAATAATTATACTAGGAATGCACCTAACAAATGGTTTCTACAGGAAGGAGAAAGTAGAAGAACAAGCGTGTAACCTCATAGGGTGCTAGATGTAGTCCTGCCTTTAACTGGCTGGTTAGTTCCTCAAAATTTACTTGCAGTTGGTAGATAGAGAAATTTAACGTAAAGTTAAAGAAAATTTGCACTTTCTGCAGAAGAAAAGCATTCTGAGGAGGAGTTATGGTAATTCCTCCAGGAAATTTCAACACCTCAAAAAAGTATGCATCTCCAAACAATGTTGTGTTAAGGTGAAGATACAATTGGCGTGTAACCAAAGATTTAAAAGATGCTCTGATCAAACTTTCAGCGGCTTCAGACAATTTTGATATTTTATCAATAGGAGAAACCCCAAAAACAACTTTCGTTATGTATCTGTTCAAGGGTTCAAGAGATAAAATATCCACCTGTGAAATACAGAATCAGCTCAGAATATTGATATTATGGAACTAGGTAAAAAAGAAAAATAGCAAAAATACAGATACCTTGGTAAAGGGAACCTCTATCTCATCAAAAATGTCATCTGCAAGCTGCCAGGTATTGTCTTCGAGCAAAGAAACGGGCTTCCGAACATTGAAACTTGCAACTATATCATGATCTGTATAAATAGACTTTGTCAGTTATGTTTATTAAACACTCATCACAAAGTTTGAATTTATTCTCAAAACCTGAATTATACAAAATTACAAATAACTGCTGCCATAATTTAACAATAAAGCTATAAGGAAATCTATGTGAATAATTAAAAGAAATAATAGGTAAGGCATCTAGGAGAACACGAAATGAAAAAATGCCATCAAATAATAAAAAATAGGCACATTCTCAACCTGTCAATGTCCAAAGGACACAACATAACTGTTTTCCAATGTCAAAAGAGTATATATTTCAAACGCAACCAAAGTAACAGTGTCAACAATCTAATTAGAATCCCCAACAAGGGTGCTGAACTGTTGGAAAGTTTACTAATACAACTTATTTGCAAGGAAAAAAAAATCGTACCTAGAAATAGCATATCCATAATGATACTCATCGATATAGTTTAGAAGGAGAGTCCTGATGTGACACACTATAGACCAAGTAAAATATATATATATATATATTAATTATTTATTTAATGACCGTAATCCAAGTATACTGAGGCAATTCATATCCCAAAGATAGCACAACTTCCAACTACTCTCAAACATAATCCTACAGTTTGAGGGCAAGCAATTAATTTTCAGTAAAAACATTGCTAATTAATTATTCCAGATTTAGAAGATATGAGAAAAAGTGGTTAGCAGTATTTCAGTTCTTTAAGCAACATAAAGACATGGTTATCAGTATTTCGGTTCTTTAAGCAACATGAAGACACTAGCTATAAACAAATTCTTCAAAAAATGAATAGTACCTCTTCACTCGTACAGATTTAGAATAATAATGAATTTAGCTCTAATCATTTCAACAAAGAGGAAAGCCACAAGGTGTGCACAATTGTATGTGTGTGAAAGATTCCTAAGCTTGGTATTGTTGTAGCTTTTGAAAAGTGCAGTAAAATAAATCAGCTATAATTAAAAGTTGTTTGAGAAAAAACATATTCAAAAATGATGTTGTTATAAAAATAAATTTTAAATATTTAAACAACGCTCCAAATATGCTACTAAATCTGAAATGTAAAATTGAACTTGTGCATCCATAATTCCATATTTAGCATGTTGAATGAATTCCCAAAATTCAAACCATGGTTCATAAATATGGCAGTTTACTCAAAATAGAAAGTATAGAATATTGCAGCATCAATAAACATGAATAACTCAACAAACAAAAGTTTCCTCACTTATATTTTTAGGTTTTAGCTGTAGTCAGTTTGCAAAAAACGCAAGGAGAAAAATAAAATTCATAGACTGACTGAAGCAAGCATTCTTAATTTTTTAGGCAAACTGAACTAAAACAAGTCTGCCATTTTTTATTACACACAAATAAATAAACAAATCTGAAATCACTTAATCCTCTATTTTCCCAAATAATTTCTCATCCAAGAAGAAACATATACCCACCCCATGACCAATAAACCAAAAATTCAAACAATCCAGGAATCAAATGATATTCATTTGATTGGGACTGTCCTCGTAAAGAAATTGGAGAAGATCCAATCGAGTCATACGGCCTTAAATAGCATGTATAGATTGTAAATAATCAAATTGGATCAAAAATAACCTTTCAGTTGTACATAACATCTACATATATTATATGCGCGTACGCTATATAATATAATGTACATTATAAAAATAGATGTGTACATATGTACACGCTATCTACGAGTTAGCCAATCTTATTATGCATAATATGTACACACTATCTACAAGTTAGCCAATCTTATTATGTACAATATATATTATTTTGGGCTTCAATATGATCGAATCTCACCGGTGACCTCTTCAATAATATGTTTGGCCTAAAATTAAAAATTCAAAGTTTGAATTTACAATCAAAATTTAAATAAATATTAATTAACTGATAAATTCATTTTATCTTCTAAGCCAATATTTGCTCAACCACCAAACCAAGTTCCTAACAACCGACTAAACTTTGAGGAAAAGTACACGAAATCACACAATCCAATCAAAAGCTGAAAATGAATTACACCATTTTAATAAAAATGAAAAAATAAACTAGATCCACTCCTCGTGAAACCAATGTCGAGAATACAAAAACTAAATTACTAATAACAAATTGAAAATTCACGAAACCTTTGAACTGTGAATGGATCTCCTGATTGCCCTGATCCGCAAACTGAAGGAATGGAGGCAACCAAAAGATAGCAGAGAGGAAAACAGCAGCAGAAACTAAGAGGACCAAGATGCATCTGATTTCAATAAACTTTTGAAACCCACCACTCCAACAACGACCACATCGATTACCTGCATTTTGTTCTAGAGCTTCAGAGCCGACACTTGAAGACAGATTTTGTTCCTCCTCGGCCTTTCCCATAGCAAAACAATGCTTTGACGAAGTAGGTTAGCTTCCATTACTCATTTTATCAACTGGGTCTTTGATTGATTGAACTCATTTTGGTGTCCACTAAGTTAGGATTTGAAAGCTTGAGAAATAACGAAGAATCGAAGATGGTGCTGTGTCAGTGTGTCCTATAATCTAGGGTTTGAATTCTCACCCTACTTCAAATGACAACTAAAGTCTTGAGTTAAGAGATGGTGCCGGTTTGTCTGTTTTTTATTTATTTTATTGTTGTGTTAAATTAATTTTATTTTTTTTATTTTTTTTATTTTTTTGGATTTTGAAATATTTTTAAGATAGGAGGAAAGGAAAGCGAAAGGAGTGAGTGAGAGAAATGCCTTCACAAGTGCGCATTTTGAGAGTTAAAAATATTCTTAGAGTGAAAAATTATCTCACATGATGCAATAAGCCTTATGATATTAATAAAATATTTAATCAACATTAATCTATAAAAAATTTACTATTTTTAAATTTTATTATTATTTTTTACAATTTATATTATACAACGTAGTAAAAATTAATTAATTTTTTATAAGTATTAATTAACATACAAATACTACATAATATAGATAAAACTACCCACATAATTAATATTAACATATGATAAGATAATACAGATAAAATTGTACTTATTAACCTTATTTTGATCGATAAATACTATTTTTATATCCTATTTATTATTTCTAAAATGTATATTATATTTATTGTGTTTATTGTTTTAAAAATAATAATTATGAATGAAATAATTGCTTTAGCTTTTTTAAAGAATTTGGTGAATAGATTTTTTTTTCCTTGAGTAAGAACTTATTGACATGTTTTGCTTTTATATTTATGCTAATATGATTTGACTTCCTAAAATTGGAGGTTATCTATCACAAGATAACAGAAAAATGTAGAAAACATTAAGGTGGCGTTTGGTTCGTGAAATGAAATCGAAATCAAAATCAAAATGGAAAGGAAATAATGTTGTTTGGTTTGACCATTGGAATCAAGTTCAGAATCAAGATTACAGTGTTTGGTTTACAACTTAATTAAAAATAAATATATTATTAAAATTATTATTTTTCTAAATAGGATTTGGGGTTATATTTGTGGGTTAAGGTTTAGGGTTAAAATTATTATCTTTCTAAAAAGGGTTTAGGGTTTTATAATTTTGAATTTAGGGTTTAGGGATTTAGGGTCTAGGTTTTAGGATTTTAGGATTTAGATTTAGGGTTTAGGGATTTGGAGTTTAGGGTTTAGTGTTTAGGGATTTAGGGTTTAGGGTTTTAGGGTTTAGGGATTTAGGGTCTAGGTTTTAGGATTTTAGGATTTAGATTTAGGGTTTAGGGTTTTAGAATTTTGGATTTAGGGTTTAGGGTTTTAGGATTTGGAATTTAGGGTTTTGGGTTTTGGGATTTATGTTTTAGGATTTTAGGTTTTGGGATTTATGTTGTAGGGTTTAGGGATTTGGGGTTTAAGGTTTAGGGTTTAGGGTTTAGGGATTAGGGATTTGAGGTTTAGGGTTTTAAGGTTTAGGGATTTGGGTTTAGGTTTTAGGGTTTTAGGATTAGGATTTAGGGTTTAGGGTTTTGGAATTTTGGGTTTAGGGTTTAGGGTTTGAGTTTAAGGTTATATTTTAAGTGAGAATAAAATTGGAAAAAAAGTTTAGATGAGAATGGAATTATGATTACCAAGGGGGAGAAGGAATTGTGATTCTTTCTCTTTTAGTAATCGATTTCATTCCGTGAGCTTATTCCGTCAAACCAAACACACAAAATGGAAGGAATCAATTCTGATTTCATTCAATTCCCTCCAACCAAACACAAATTTATATTTTAAATTTGATTTCAAACGCAATTCGAGGATAACATTATTATTCACTTAAGTCGAATATGGGATTATACTCGATAAAATATGAGTAATGATATTTTTATAATATTTTTATTATTATTACTTTTAAATAAAAATTATTAATAAAATATTTTTATAACATTAGTAATTACATCAAAATAATATAACTACCCTAACTTTTCTTAAGGAATAAATAGTCATTTATGCAATTAATTCAATTTGGTTCACATGGTAAATTTAGATTCAATTTTATTATTTATTTTAAATATAAAATAAATTATAATGTAATATAAAAACAAAATATTATATTATATTAAATAAGTGAAGTCATTTATTTATATAACAAAGGAGTTTTTAGCCTTCAATTTGCTTATTTTTATCGGTTAATAAAATTCTTATTTAGTTCTTTCAGTTACCTTCAACTCATTACAATTAAATGGTGTTTCATAATTAACAATTTTCTTAATATTTTTTTGAATTATATTCAAGTTTATAATTTTCCCTTATTTTAAGAGATGTTTTTGTTTTTCTAATTTTATGATATATCTGACTAACATAACTGTTCTTTCTTAGTTAAGAGCTTATGCATCAAAATGTTCTTCTGATAGAACCTTGGGTTAACATATTAAAAACAAACAATGATAAGGACTCATACGTTTTTTTTGCACCATTTCATTATAAAACTGAAAAATCTAAAAAGATTGGACGATCATTTGTTTTTTTCTTTTCCTAAAAATTTTAATAGCTTTCTTAAAGTTTTTAATAAAATAATTGAATTTCATTAAATTGTTATTTGAATAAATATTTTCAATCAATCAACAACAAAATAATTGGTACACAAACTTTGGATCTATACTTTTAGTTATGTTGAATCTATTGCATGTGATTGATTGTTTTCCTGATGTATAGAATTTTCTATTGTGAAAACTTTCATGGTTTCAAGTTCATCATTTCTTGATTTTCTTGTTAAGTTATAAAAATTTAATTATTTTTCTAGGCTTATATTTCTTTATCTCTCACTTTCTTCTTCAAGGATAAAAAATGTATCATCTATTTTTCTAAAGATTATTAGTCTTGGTATTTTTTAGCATTGTCATTTTTCATTTTGTAGCTGCTTAGTTTTTTAGTGCTTATACCTAATTACCTTATAAGTTGTCTATTGTATCATTGGATCTAAGAAGCTTAAGAATATTAAAATTAGCAAAATTTTCTTCTACTTCAGTCATATTAGTGAATGTTCTCTGTATCACATCGAATAATCTATTTATTTGATCGAATATGAATTGTGTGCAATTAATATACAAATATATGTATTGCAACAAGTAATATAATGATAATAAAAGAAAATATTATTTCTACAGAGATAATGTTATTATAAACTAATTTTTAAAACTACAAAAAATAAAAATCAATTTTTTGTGTTTTTATATTTTGAGGAAGCAAAATTAAAATAACTAAAATTAAATAACAATAATTAACTAACTCATATTTGGTAGCTAAGAAGATATATGATTAAATATTTATAAATACTTAATCTTCTAATTTTTTAAACATGTGAATCACTAAAATCTTCTAAATATAATTATCAATTGAATCTAACCTAATATATTTCATCTCTCAAGTAAACTATACATCATATAGTAATTAACCTAATCATACTCTCATGTCGATTAAATTGCATACTACTCACTAAGTTCATTAATTATAGTTCACATATATAAGAATTATACATCTATATCTATAAACTATGCATGTTATTTAATCAAGACAAACAATTAAATAATTCTCTCAATCTATTTGATTGTCTTTATAGATCCATTGTTGGCCAAATAATTAATAGCATAAAAATTAGATTAAATAATATAATTAAATTGAAATCATAACTGGGATAAAATATTAGATCATCACATGACCACTAGATTAATAAATTAACTAGACATAATTTTATTTAAAAATCCTAATATTTTTCATAAATAGATACATAAAAATTAATAAATAAAAGAGAAGAAAAAATACAATCAATCTTTTGAATTATAGTACAAATATTCTCTTGAATCTCTACCAAAATTATCTCTTTTTAAATTTTTCTGTATTTTACTCTATTTTTTACTCAAAAAACTAATAAAAATTATGTTAATATTGGCTTATCAAGGTTTATGGAGCAATTAGTGGGTTGAATTAGGCTCAGGTGAAATCTGGATCGTCAGATCAACTTTATATCAAGAGTTGAGATGAAAAAAAGAAAAATTAATGGTGCTATCAAATAGAAGTGCATCATATGGCATAGCTAAAAGACAAATCCAATTAGTGCACGATGTGTAGCACGAGTGACTAGTCTCAATCAATGCGTTGACTTAATGCCACATGATGATTTGTGATTTGCGATTACGGTTTGTGTGGTACCCGAGTGGAATGAATGGATGAATCACATAACGATGCGTGGTAAGAGCGTTGACTAAGCAGCGAACTCGAAACAAATGTCATGCTTACATGTGGCATAGCGTTGCATCACATAATACACACGATGTTTCGCAATTGGCTCTCTTTGCTTGCATGGTACACACATTGCTTGCATGGTCAGTTCACTTACTTACGTGACATACATGTGGCAGTTTCTAATTGGTCTTATATTAAAATATTCATAAAAAATATAAAAAAATTCAAAAAATTATATTTTTATCATTTTTCATTATAAAATTTCATATTTTAATATTTTTAAGCCAAAAAATATTACTTATTGAATAAAACGAGTAAATATTAAGAAAAAAATGTATCGATAACTCTACTTCTACAGAGTCATCCTACCCTTAATGTAACTCTTAACTCTTTGCTTATCTTCTAGTAAAGCCAAGTCTAACTAAATAAATTGATATGTGTAGTATATTCATAAATATATATTTTATTAATACATGTATATTTAGTGAAAACAATCTCTTTCAAAAGTCTTACAATTCTATGGGGATGAGGTTCGCATATTCATCAATCAACATTCCATCGATACAAGGATATGCAAAGTTTTTGATAAATCGATTCATTTGTGTGTTGTACATAATATCACTCAATGCACTCATGAAATCAAAATTATATGAGTATGTTAATAAATTTAATTTTAGAATAAGTCTTATAAGTCTATTTTTCATATCTTTTTCCACTGATATAATTATGTACTTAGCTAAAGATCAAAAAAGACTTTATATGCTTGTAATGTAAAGCCAAGGTGGAGATCAACAAATGAAAATATTTAAGCTTTTTTTGCACAGCATAGTTTTTTTATTTATTTATCATGCACTTTTTAACTATAATTGAGTTTTAACTTTATATTTTAGTGCAACTTTTCTTATAATTCTTTTCATATTCTTTTATTCAACGTTGTTTTTGTTTTGTAATTTTACAACACTCCGAAACTTATTTTCAATTTTCTTTCTTTTTTTAGAGGGATAGTTGTGTAGTAAGTTTTTTTCATAGGATGCATTACATGTTACCTCATTCTATAGCATAATAAATGATTGTTTTTTTTTTTTAATTTTCATACAAGTTAAAGATACAAGGATAATAGCAATGCTTATTAGTTGGGCATAAAATATATTTATTAACAATGATTAGTTTGAAAGACTCAATCGACCCAAATAAAACCTAAATACTATTTTGAATTTCGTCTCAATGGATGATTAAATAGATTCTAAAACCTGTTAGATCTCATCAACTCGCACAATCACCTCAAATTGTCTCTCATTAAGAGCACCAAAATCGATCATGAACATATACATAAAAATTTGAATCAATCCTTTTAAAACTAATAGGCATATCACATAATTAATGTAAGTATCTTAACGAGCATATTACATTCCTTATCCTATTAATGACAACCAATTTTTATCATTGATTTCATGTGTTTCATATCAAGTATGCATGCATTTAGCTTTCATATATTTATCAATTTATACTCAAATCATAATTAAAAACATCCTAAAAATAATTAATAAAAAAAATCCTAAAAATTGAAAATGTGTACTAAATATTAAAGTAGAGAATGAAGTTTTTTCTCTCAAACTTAAATTATACATTGTCCCCAACGTATACATATAAATATGAAAAAGGTAAAAGAAGAGAAAACTACCTTAGTTTGGGCACATCACATCTATCGTTGAAATAACTCTATCATATTACATTATTACTCTCTAAATTTATTCACTACAAAACAAAAACAATAAAAATATAAGTAAAATAAAGTTTGGTTGTCTCCCAACCAGCATCACGTTTAACGTCTTTGACTAAACGCTCGTATCAAATCCTAAGTTACATCCTTCTATATTCATTTACTTTTGAGTTTGCCCGAAAATAGTTTGAATCTTGATTTGTTCAATAATTATCTTGGTTTAAAAATACGATACTTAATTATCTTATCCTGCCATATTTTTGTCTTCTTTTTGTACTTTAACATTCTTATAAGCATTCCACTATAGCTCGTCTAACTTATGTATTTGTAACATATTTTTCACCTCTCTATTAAACCCTTTCGCTTACTCACTTGATTGGGAACTGTAGGATAAAGGTGCATGTGAGGTCTAACCTAGCCTTTCAGTAGATGATTTAAGCTTAGATCATATCTTAAAACTTTCCACAACCATATTTGGTATACACATGGGAGGTGCAACTTCCAAATAATTCACACAATCAATAATATCAATTATAGATTCTATAATTTCAAAATTAAAATAGGTTGAGCTGTTTCTTGTTGAGTTTACTTCATCGTACACGACAACATGTGTAATACTTTGAAGTGTGGACGACTAACAGATTTTTGTTAAGTTATCATCATAATCAACAACATTTATCCAAAAGCATTCATTAGCATTATCAATATCAGATGGTTCAAATGCTTTAAAAACTTTAAATGTTACTTGTTCAACTTGCACTCTCATTATAAACTCACATATTTGTACATCAATAAGTGCTCTTTTGGTTGCTAAGAATGGACGACCAATGATGACATGAATGTTATAGTTATTTTTCATGTCTAGTGTAATGAAATATGTCAAAAAGATGAATTTGTCTACTTTTACTAGCATGTCTTCTATTATACCCTAAGGTCGCTTAATTGATCTATCTACCATTTGCAATGTTATTGAAGTGGATTTGGCTTTACCAATCCCAATCTCTTGAAAACCGATAATGACATAAGGTTAATGTTGGAACCCAAGTCACATAGTGCTTTTGTTAAAATAGATATTTCCAATAGTGCAAGGGATGTCAAAGCTACCTGAATCTTTCAATTTTGTGATAGTTTTCTAGCAAGGATGACACTACAACCTTCAGTTAAGGTTATTGTTACATTATCTCTAAGCCTTCTTTCCTTAGACAATATATCCTTCACAAATTTGACATCTACGTGTCTAACTTTTCTTTTTACAATCGTTGAGGAAAATGAATAGTAGGTTTGTAAAGGTTGCTTTTCTTTGGCTAAATTACTTCATTTTCAGTGCTCTCTTTATCCACTAATTCGTCCTCATCCTTATTAATTTAATGTTCTTCCTTATACTTGTTAGTCTCATGGTTCTTCTTATCCTTTCGAGTCTCATGTTTCTCCTTTAGAGTTTTACCACTCTTCAAGGCTATGGCGTTACAATGCTCTTTACCTTTTCTTCTTAAGTTTATAAGCATGTCACTTGGAAGATTACCTTGAGGCCTTTGCCTTATGGCCTAGTCAAGTTGCCCCATTTGGTTCTCTAAATTCCAAATTAAAGCCTTTTGAGTGGATGCTTTCATATTTACTAATTGGATGAAATATTTCATAATCCTTATTAAAGCATTTGTATTATGCTCCATAGGTGCCTATTCTCTTGGATTTGTGATTGTTGAAAATCAGGTGGTGGAAATGGTTGACGGTTGAATTGATAACCACCTTGATTGTTGTTATTATTCCGAGTAAAATTTAGATGTTGTCTCTATCCTGTGTTATATGTGTGCGAGTATGGATTATTGTTATGTGTCATATTACCCATATAGAATGCCGATTGAGGATTATTTGGATAATTATCAAACAAACGAGCTATACCATAAAACACATAAGACACCCTTGAATCTTATACATGGTTTATATTCACTGGTGAGTTTTGAGCCTTTAAAAGATTCATTAAAGATGACATTTGAATTGTAAGTACTGTGATATCATTACCTCCTACACTTCAACTACTCTTCTTGTTGTCGACATTCTATCCATTGATCATTATTAATTATTATTGCTAGTCATTTTCTCAAGTAACTTATAAGCTTTATTATTGGATTTAGCTAGTAGAGCTCAATTAGCGAATGCATTAACAATGGTTCTTGTTTGAGTATTGGGACCATTGTAGAAAGTCTCTATTTGTATTTAATAAGGGATACTATAGTGAGGATATTTCCTTAACAATTATTTGAATCTTTCCCATGCTTTGTATAAAGATTCTCTTTCATATTGTTAGAAAGAGGTAATGTCATTCCTAAGCTTGGCATTTTTTGTTGGTGGAAAATATTTCATCAAGAATTTTCCCGTCAAATCATTCCAAGTTGTAATAGAATTAGGTGGTAAAAGGTTTAGCTAAGCACGAGCATGATCTCGTAAAGAGTAAAGGAAATAATCTAAGCCTAAACATGAGAATCAGTAAAATCTCTTCAATATAATTATAAATAAATTATATGATCAATTAAATCTAATTTAATATGTATTTCTCTTTCAAGTAAACTGCATATCATACAGTAATTAACTTAATTATATTTTTATGTCAATTAAATTGTATATTACTCATTAAGTTCATCAATTATGGATTGCATACATAAGAAATATATATATATTTGTCTAAAAATTATGCATGTTATTTAATAAAGACAAGCAATCAAATAATTCTATCAAATATATTTAATTGACTCTATAGATTAATTGTTGGTCAAATAATTGATAACATAAAAATTAAACGAAATAATATAATTAAATTAAAATCATAATTGCGATAAAATATTAAATTATCATATGTATAAAATTGAGTTCATAAGACACCTAGATTAATAAATTAACTAAACGTAATTTTGTTTAAAAACTTATTATTTATATTATTTTTAAAATTTTTATTATTTGTAATATTTTGTAAATTTTTTTATTATTATACATAACATCTTACCTAAAATTCTTTAAAATTAATTTGAAAGAATAAAATTTTACGTTTTTTTTTTCTAATTAGGAAAAAATAACGTCTCTCTTTGGTAAATGATACGTAAAGTTGTTAGTATACTCTTAAAAAACATTGTTAGAGATTCACAAGGAAAAGCCCAGTGTGCGGGCCCAATTCCCAACTCCGAATGAATCTGTTGTATTTATCTTCGTTGCAAAACGCTGACATGTTTGTATTTGGTTCATCTTCATCACCACAAAGCTTAGTTTCGTTTACCAGAGACACTCTCAGTATGGTTTTTTGTTTGTAATTCTAACTCTGTCTTAGTAATCGCCATTATCTAAAACAATGGGCAAAGGTGTGATCATAGATGATGAAGGTTTGCGAATAATTTAATATATTTTCTTTATTTATCGTCCTTAAATCCTAACCCTAACTCTTGTTTTCATTTTCCGCTGCGTTCCCACATTTTTTGGCTTCAATTATTTGCAGATGAGTTCGGATACGAAGAGGACGAGAGGGAACCTGAGGATGCTGAACCTGTTGATGATCGGGACGACGATGAAGAGGATGAAGATGGTATGGACTTCGATTTTTGTTGCATTTGGGTTATTGTTTTGGGAAAATGCAATGTTATCTTTCATATTTATCGAAAGGGGTGTGGGTGGGTTTTAGCTGGTCAAATGGTAGGTTAGGGTTTCCATTCTCCATCTTTATTTTTCGGTTGTTTATTCCCGTTTTGGGTTTGATAAGAAATGTACCTTTCGGGGAGATTCTGTATATTGAACTTGTTTGATTGGATGCTTGAAAAAATTTTGGAAAGCTAAAGTAGAGCAGATTGTCGTTCTGGTTTCTAGAATTTCGTTGTTTAAGAGTTAGAAGCACTGGAAAATAAGAGCTGAATATATAGGGATAGGAAGCAACTTCGCATTTGAGGTTAAAGAGATATTGAATTTTGGATTTATTATTAGTTTGATGAGAGCCGATGATGCTTTTTATTTTTTGGTTTTTGTGTTCTTAAATTAGTTGGCCTTGTCGATATTATGAAAACAGCTAAAAATGACACTGAAAACATCAAATAATGCATTTATTTTGCTAATAAAAATAATGTATTTATTTATTTGTTAGTTATTACTTTTTGTGTCAAATACTAGTTCGGCAGGGATATATTTGATTAGATAATTAACGTAAGAAATATGGGAAACATGAAATGCTTGTTATGGAAGAAATGTTATGTGTTCTCTGAGTGACCAGATTGAGAGTTCTTGCCCCTTCTGTTATGATTCATAGTTTCTTTTCAACGTTAGTTGCTAAACATGATTTTTTGGAACCTTGTTAATGTAGTCTGCTGCTGATGTGTGTGTGTGTGTGTGTGTGTATATATATATATATACACACTTTGTATTTTGAATGTTGTTAAGTATATTTTGTTGTTGGACATTCTAGTATCAACATAACTCTATTTTGTGCTGAAGAAGGACAGGATGAATACGAGAAGGATGATTTTATTGTAGACGATGTTGAAGAAGAACCAGAGGAAGAGGAAGAGAGGGCTGATAGTGATGAAGAGAGACAGAAGAAGAAGAAAAGGAAGAAAAAGTATATGGTTTTATACTCTGAACTGTTATATTTCCTTATGCTTTTTAGAACTCGTTACACATGAACTTATGTGCAAAGGATTTGATTTTTTATATTTATTATTATTATTATCATTATTATTTTTCTTTAATAGAGAGGACTTCGCATTGGATGAAGATGATTACGCTCTCTTGGAGGACAACAATGTCATATCCCGTAGAAAGGTTGGGAACATTTTCCGTATATCCCTATAATTGTCTAAGATTTGACGTCTGTTTTGTGTGGTTTGGGATATCCCTAATAACCAACCAATGGCACATGCTTTTCCTTGTGTGGATCCTATCTCAATGGGAACTTGGTGAGTCAATCTGCCTACACATCTTGCATTTACTGCTATATCGGGAGTTATTCCACCTATTGCTTGATGTAAAACATATAGTGTATTTGTTTCAGTCTTTTATTGAAATATTTCATGGCTTGATAGATAGTTAGGTAAGCCCATAACCTTGTTTTTCCATGTTTTAGAATAGGCTTAACCATCATGTTAACTAATTGATTACGATAAGTTGGATCACACTTTTTTCTTCATTTTGGATTCATTTAAACTGTTTCAGGATAAAAAGTTTAAACGATTGAAGAAAGCTCAAAGGCATACTGGGGAGGAGCCCCCTGGTTTTTCTGAGGAGGATGAGTTTGTTGGAAGTGGTAAAGGTGGACAAACTGCTGAGGAGAAGCTTAAGCGCAGTTTATTTGGCGACGATGAAGGTGATGTTTTGCAATTTACTGAATCTTTTGTTTATGCAGTCAGTATTTTCTTAATTGGATATTCTGTGCTTTACCTAATGGAATATACATTATGCTTCTATAGGGGTGGAGTATGAGGACATTGCTGAAGAGGAGGAACCAGCAGAAGAGGAAGATGATGGTGAAATTGGTGAAGAGGATGAAATGGCTGACTTTATAGTGGACGAAGACATTGATGAGAATGGGGCCCCTGTGAGGTATCTTCTCAATGTTTGCTTGCCTTGTGTGTTAGTTCTCTCTTGTGTTGGAGTCTGGTCTTTTAATAACAATAATAATAATAATAATAATAATAATAATAATAATAATAATAATAATAATAATAATAATAATAATAATTTTATCAATTAACTACTTGTGCAGACAAAGGAAGTTAAAGAAAAAGAAAGCTAGGGCAGCCCCTGGAGTGTCCTCATCTGCATTGCAGGAAGCTCATGAAATTTTTGGAGACGTTGATGAATTATTACAACGGAGGAAGCAAGGTTTGGATACCGGCGAGGGGAGGGAAAGGAGGTTAGAAGATGAATTTGAGCCAGTTGTTTTGTCAGAAAAGTACATGACAGATAAGGATGACGAAATTCGGGAGATTGATGTCCCAGAAAGAATGCAGGTTCTATCTAAAATCCTTTGAAAATATTTTATTCTTTGATGTTTTTCCCAGTTACCTTTTTTAGGATAAGCTTTGCTATGATTTTCTCACAGATTTCTGAGGAAAGTACTGGCCCTCCTCCAACGGATGAGATTAGTGTAGAAGAAGAGAGCAGCTGGATATATAACCAGCTTGCTACTGGTACACTACCTCTGTTTCGCAAGAGGGATTTGGAGAATTCTAAAGAAGGGCTAGAATTGTCTGTGAACAGAGATGACATAATCAGATTTTTGGACCTGCATCACATGCAGAAGTTAGATGTTGGTATCTTATCTATTTTGGCTTTTGTCTAAGGTTAATATATATTTATAATTTGGAATTTGTTTTTGTTTGTCAGGTACCTTTTATTGCTATGTATCGAAAAGAAGAGTGTCTAAGCTTATTGAATGATCTTGATCAAGATGAGTACAATCAGAATAGATCTGAGAGAAATCCCAAGCTGAAGTGGCACAAGGTAAATGAAATATCATCTAGGTAATTTGGTTTCTGCTTATTAGTTATTACTGATTTCACTTTAGAATGGAACAATTGATGTGTGAATGAGTATATGTGAATTTGTAGGTACTCTGGGCCATTTATGCCTTGGACAAAAAGTGGCTGCTGCTTCAAAAACGAAAAATTGCTCTCCAATCCTACTACAATAAGCGGTTTGAGGAAGAATCTCTACGCATATATGACGAGACTCGACTCAATTTAAATCAGCAACTTTTTCAATCAATTATGAAGTCTTTGAAGGCTGCTGAATCAGAAAGAGAAGTCGATGATGTTGACTCCAAATTTAACTTGTATTTCCCGCCTGGTGAGGTTGGTGTAGACGAAGGGAAATATAAAAGGCCCAGGAGAAAATCACTCTATGGCATCTGCAGTAAGGCTGGCCTGTGGGAAGTAGCCAGCAAGTTTGGGTACAGCTCTGAACAGTTTGGATTGCAGTTGTCGTTGGAAAAAATGGTAGGCTATCTTGATTTTCAGATCTTCGTGTGCTGAATATTGAGATAACATATTTACACAATTCCATTGCAGAGGATGGATGAGTTGGAAGATGCTAAGGAGACACCAGAGGAGATGGCTTCGAACTTTACTTGCGCAATGTTTGAGACGCCTCAAGCTGTGCTTAAAGGAGCCAGGCATATGGTAAATGTTCCAAAAATGCTATATTTTATATTGGTTATGCACGTTTTATTGTGAAGCATGATCGTATTGGCAAATTGGGATTCTCTGACAATTTTGTTGTGGTTTGTTCCAGGCAGCTGTTGAGATTAGCTGTGAGCCTTGCATCAGGAAATACCTTAGAAGCAACTATTTCGATAATGTTGTTGTGTTTACGAGTCCAACACCTGATGGAAATATTGCAATAGATTCTTTTCATCAGTTCGCAGGAGTGAAGTGGTTGCGTGAAAAGCCATTGGCAAAATTTGAGGATGCCCAGTGGCTCCTTGTGCAGAAAGCTGAAGAGGAGAAACTTCTTAAAGTTACTATTAAGCTGCCGGAAGAAAAATTGAACAAGTTAACAAGTGATTTTAACGAATACTATCTTAGTGATGGTGTTAGTAAATCTGCTCAGCTATGGAATGAACAGCGAAAGTTAATACTGCAGGATGCACTTTCCAATTTTCTTCTTCCTGCAATGGAGAAAGAAGCTCGAGCTTTGTTAACTAGTAAAGCGAAAAACTGGTTACTGATGGAGTATGGCAAGGTCTTGTGGAATAAGGTTTCTGTGGGACCATATCAAAGGAAGGACAGTGATATGAACTCAGAAGATGAAGCTGCACCAAGGGTCATGGCTTGCTGTTGGGGCCCAGGAAAGCCAGCAACTACCTTTTTGATGCTTGATTCTTCTGGGGAGGTGCTAGATGTACTATATACTGGGTCCCTTACTCTGCGGTCTCAAAATGTCAATGACCAGCAACGCAAGAAAAATGATCAAGAACGTGTTTTGAAGTTCATAACCGACCACCAACCACACGTTGTTGTCTTAGGAGCTGTTAATTTGTCTTGTACCCGCTTGAAAGAGGATATTTACGAGGTAAGCAATCATCCTTTATGTCGATTGAAATCTTTAACGGTGTTATAAGTAATATTTCAAACATGTAATGTTTTTTTGTTACGGTGATTTAGCATCCTTGTTTACAAAAAGGGGTTTTTAGGTCTCTTTGTAAAAAAGGGGCATTGAAGGACAATTTGACTTTATGGCATAATATTTTATTATATAATATATAGTAAAAAACATTTTAAGGGCATATGGGTCATTTGAAAAAGCTTCTTCCATCTCCAACTACTTTCTTCGTAATCCCTTCAATTTTTTGTTCCAGTCAATTTCATTGTATTGGATCAATTTTTCCCTTTCTCTAACTGGTTTCATTCAATACCAGTAATAATATTCATTACCAAAATAATTAAAACTTGTATTACATTTTAATTAATCAAAGTTTTATAAAGTTATTGTTTAAAAACCAATTACAAAATGTTTTGCATATCTAAAATTTAAGAACAAAAAGTTTAAGATCAATAACATTCGCAACTATATTTGGGTCAAAAATGTTAGATAGGCACATGATAAATTATAGGGCTAGTGAATGAAAAACTCAGATTGTTAGAAACAATAATAGATATTATAAATGAAATAATTAGTAACAGATAATGAGATTGTCTATATTGATCTTTATAAGTAGTCTTTTTATAAATTGGATCAGCATATGCCATGAGTTAAGTATGGGTTTTTTATTTTTAGGTTTTCAATTGGAAATTGAATGGGAAATACTAAAATGTGAGGTAGTTTCTTTTCTTTTGATCTAATTCTTTTTTTTTAAATAAATAAATACTTCTTAGTGTAATGTCATTTTTACCCTTTACTAATCTCACACTTTTATCATATGATATGCCATCTACAATTTTAATAATAAAATATTCCTAAAAAGTCAAATGTGTCCTTCAATGGCTCCTTTTTCATAAACAAATGGTACTAAATGATACCCAAGCCTAAACAAGGGGACTTGAGTTACCCTTTTCCCTTTTTATTAGTAGCAAAATATGCTAAACTGTACTATTTTAGAATTATTATATGAAAGGCTGAGTAGCAATCCTCATAGCCGGAAAAGAAACTCCTAGTTGCCAACATCACAGGATATCTTCATTTGCAGCAAAGAATTCAGTAAACGGGCTCTAAAATAGTAAAATGTTTTCCTTTAGGCTTGCTTCAAGTTTCCCAATTATGTTTGATGTTGCCTAATTCTGTGCTTTTCATTCAGAAGGCTTTTTATCGAAGAATGAAATAATCTTTGTTATGCATTACCAGTAGCACTTTTTTCCAACTTGTACAGTTGTGATATTGCTTTAACTCTCATATGTCTAACATTTGGGTATCTATCTATTCCTGGTGTTCCTTTGCAACTTTACTAGATTCTTTTATCATATAAAAAAGAGATTATGCTGAGGTCAAGCTTTTGCATCTATTCTTGTGGACTAAATTGTGTTTGGAGAAATGTCTAGTATTCTAAAATGGTGCTGAGTTAAAATGGTGCGATGGAGGCAGCATCTTTGTTTTTCAAGTAATTGGGTTTTCTTTTTAATTTGCATGTTCACATCCTTTTCCTCAGATATGTTAAGGAGATGCTTTTATGCTCTCTTCCCCAAAAAAGAAGGGAAAAAAAAGCCATTGAAATTTAGAGAAGATATTTTTTTAAGCATCTGAGTATATTGGTTTGGCATGCATTTACGATTATATATTGGCATATGATGACCGTGTTTTTTTTTGGGTCAGATCATTTTTAAAATGGTGGAGGAAAATCCTAGAGATGTTGGGCATGACATGGATGGGATAAGCATTGTGTATGGGGATGAATCCTTGCCCCATCTTTATGAAAATTCTCGGATTTCATCTGATCAGCTGCCAGGGCAGTCAGGTACATGAGTTGCTATTATTTTAGAGCTTGTATGCTAATGAATATTTCACATAGTTGATTTTGTTTTCTTCAATTTTTTTCAGGGATTGTTAAGAGGGCAGTGGCCCTTGGGCGTTATCTTCAAAATCCATTGGCGATGGTTGCCACACTATGTGGTCCTGGAAGGGAGATTTTATCTTGGAAGTTGGATTCTTTAGAGAACTTTCTTAGCCCAGATGAGAAGTATGCGATGGTTGAACAGGTTATGATGGATGTTGCAAACCAGATGGGCCTTGACATTAATCTTGCTGTTAGCCACGAATGGTTATTTGCTCCATTACAATTTATTTCTGGGCTTGGACCCAGGAAGGCAGCATCTCTTCAACGGTCCTTGTTAAGATCTGGAGCAATATTCACTAGGAAAGACTTTGTCACTATGCATAGGCTTGGTAAAAAGGTGTTTGTCAATTCAGTTGGTTTCTTGCGTGTTCGGCGAAGTGGATTGGCTGCCAGTAGCAGCCAATTTATTGATTTGTTGGATGATACTAGAATACATCCAGAATCTTATGGTCTTGCACAGGAGTTAGCTAAAGATGTTTATGATGAGGATGGTGCAAATGATGATGAGGATGCACTAGAGATGGCAATAGAGCATGTGAGAGATCAGCCTAGTGTCATGAAGACTCTTGATGTTGATGAATATGCTAAGAGCAAGAACCGAGAGAATAAAATAGAAACATTTTATGATATAAAAAGAGAACTAATGCAGGGCTTCCAGGATTGGCGGAAGCAATATGAAGAACCTAGTCAGGATGAAGAGTTCTATATGCTTTCAGGTGAAACAGAAAATGCCCTTGCCGAAGGAAAAATTGTGCAAGCCACAGTTCGCAGGGTGCAAGCTCAAAGGGCAATCTGTGTTCTTGATTCTGGATTAACTGCAATGCTTATGAAGGAAGATTATTCAGATGATAGGGACCTATCTGAATTAACGGACAGGCTGCATGAAGGTGACATTCTCACCTGCAAGATTAAATCTATTCAAAAGAATAGGTATCAGGTATTCTTGGTTTGCAAAGAGAGCCAAATGCGAAATAACAGACATCAGAATGTCCAGCAACATGATCCCTATTATCAGGAAGATCGTAGCAGTCTACAAAATGAGCAAGATAAGGCTCGCAAAGAAAAAGAATTAGCAAAGAAGCATTTCAAGCCAAGAATGATTGTTCATCCGCGCTTCCAAAATATATCAGCTGATGAAGCAATGAAGGTGTGTTGTCATGAATCATGATGATAGATTTGTTTTAACATAGTTCATTCCACCTATGTGCTTGGTTGATTATTTTCTTTTTCCTGATAGGAAACAAAATAAATGCTATGTTATTCAGCAATCCTTGAACCATACCTACATAGAATCTCAAGATTGTCTTTCTTCCTAATCCCAATGATTTTCTAATAAGACAAATCTTACATTCCTCAGGGGAGTATCCATTGCATACCAATGTTTCACCAACTATGCATTTGGTTGGATTTAATCTTGAATATTTTGGCATGAACTTATGTGAAAATTTGAAAGGTGTCAGATTGCTTTGTGCTATTAGTCATCTTGATCAGCCAATACAATGATGTTTATGTATATGTCTTTGTGACTTTTCACAGAGTGTTCTGACACATGGGCTTTACGTTATAAGGTCTAGGCCTTTTGATGTGAAACCATGCTACACTTTTCTGTCTTGGTCTTTATTTAGTAATTGCGTGATCTCTTGTGTTCACAGTTCTTGTCTGACAAAGATCCTGGTGAAAGTATTATCCGTCCTAGTTCCCGTGGACCTTCGTTCCTAACTTTAACTCTCAAAGTTTATGATGGAGTGTATGCTCACAAAGACATTGCCGAAGGCGGGAAAGAGCACAGGGACATCACAAGTTTACTTCGTATTGGGAAGACATTGAAAATTGGGGAGGACACATTTGAAGATCTGGACGAGGTGAGTTCCATGTCTAGGATTATTTACAGAAGCTCTTAGTTTTCAGTTTGCTTTTGAGGCTGATGATTTTTTATTTATTTTTTGCTACTTACCACTTCTTGATGCATTAAGAGTGAATCTTTGTAATCCTCCACAAAAATAAATCACATTGACAACTTATTATCAGGACAGAATATATTGGTTATATGTGGTTCAAATTGTAATTTACTTTTTTAATATGTACATAACTGCTAATTAAATCTGAAACCAATGTGTTTCTGTATATTATACTTCTGCATTTTTTATACGAAAAGCTGAAATATCTGCGTTTGAAATAGGTCATGGATAGATATGTGGACCCCTTGGTGGCTCACTTAAAGGCAATGCTAAGTTACCGTAAGTTCAGAAGAGGCATGAAAGCAGAAGTTGATGAAGCCTTGAGAATTGAGAAAGCGGAGAATCTTACTAGGATACTTTATTCTTTCGGTATATCACATGAGCATCCTGGCACTTTTATATTGACTTACATAAGAAGTACAAATCCACACCATGAGTATATTGGTCTCTATCCAAAGGGGTACAAGTTCAGGAAAAGAATGTTTGAGGACATAGATCGGCTTGTGGGATACTTTCAGAAGCATATTGATGATCCTCAGAATGATTCAGCGCCCTCAATCAGGTCTGTTGCTGCTATGGTGCCAATGCGAAGCCCTGCTGCTGGGGGCTCTTCAGGCAGTGGTTGGGGTGGTTCATCAAATGATGGTGGATGGAGAGGCCAATCTAACGATAGGGATCACTCTTCTACACCAGGTTCGAGAACAGGTAAACAACAGAGTATTAGATGTTGATTTGCAACTTTATTTTTTGTATCAATATTTACATGGGTGCAGCTGCTTGCTTTCTGCTATTTTCCTAATTAGATTTAACCATTAAATGATATTTGAGAAACGATATCAGTTCCCACGTTATGAGATTGTTGGTTGGGGCCTCACTTGAGGCATTATATGTAATTTTCCTAGTGGTGTCCGTAGAAATTCCGCCTTTAAATGCTCATTCATAAATTTATTTCAGAGTTATCCATGCATGCAAGCTTTTGGTTCTGATTGTTTTGATTGTCTTCGTTCTGATCTATTTTGTTTTAACTTGTAATATTGCCTTCTGTTTCTATATGTGGTTCAAATGTAATTTAATGTTGTTTGCATAGCATTTAATCCTTTTACGTCATTGAGATTTGATGAGTAAACCTTGTGAATGTCACTGCAGCCTGCTTGTTACCAAGCTTCATTCCCTGCTTGCTTATTTGATGCATCCTTTTTGCAGGGGGAAATGATTACAACAATGGTGGTGGTCGTGGCAGACACCCCAGTGGATTGCCGAGGCCATATGGTGGACGTGGACGTGGTCGTGGTCGTGGCCGTGGACGAGGCTCCTTAAATAGCGACCGAGGAGGAGGTGGTGGTGGTGGTGGTGACAGTGGCAGTGAGAGGCAGGATTCTGGTTATGATGCCCCAAGATGGGATTCTGGTACTAAGGATGGGGATAGTGGTTGGGGTAGTGGTGGAAGTGGCAGTGGGGGCGGAAAATGGGGTAGTGGTGCTAATGACAATGACAGTTTGGGTCACGGAAGTGGAGGATGGAGCAGTTCAACCAAGGGTGAAGCTGATGCTAACAAAACGTCTGGGTGGGGCTCTGACTCCAGGAAAAGTTCTACGTCATCACACACTGGGAGTGGGTGGTCTGGAGGCGGAGGCGGAGGTTGGTGATTTGGCAAGCCTGCCCTGTTTTCTGATACTGTTGGTATCCCACTGCAAAGTCTGCAAGGGATTGTTGGAAAACAGCTATTTTGGGTCGAGCATTTTGTTTTCCTAGTGAATGAAATGACAATGACTAATAGTAGGTACCTAGCTACATTTGTGTTCTCATTATATTAAAATGCTTTATTAAACAATTGTGGTGAATACTTGTTTTTCTTCTCATATATACTACTACGTCGTAAAACACAATATTTATAATTACAATTATTTTATGTTTTTATTTGTGAAAAATGGATAAATTTTCCAATTTCCTATTTTACCCCTAAAAAACTCATGGGCCTGTCACGTGCTCGTGTTTTTGGTCCAATTTGGACTTTATTAACCATTTTTTAAAAAAAATTCAATGGACTAAGCCTACTGAAAAATAAATAACCCGAAACTCGGTGTTAATATTGGTGCATTCCATCTTCACGAGTCTTTTATACCACTTGTTAGTATGTATGTTAATTTTGTCACCACTTACACTTATTTTGTTTTTTATAAAAATAAAAGTTAAGAATATGTTTTATCAGGTGTCAATGTTCCATCCTACGAGAATGATTCTCCATCTTTACTGCTCAAAAATAAGTTTCAATGTTTAAACTGTCTTCACTAATAACCATTTGGTATTAATCGTATGATCAAAACCTTTATGATTAACGGTCAGCCGTCCAATCGATCACTAGTAGACTATCTTTTCAGACAGAACTGCTTCGAATTCTTCTGTATCACTTTGGTGTGCTATTATATATACTTATGAATACATAACAAATACGTGAACAAAAATGACTGAAAAAGATAGAGGTAATTGCTTAACAAATGGGTCATTTTGTCCATAATCTCGCCATTTTTACTAGAAGCAATTTGTTTGCTAATGCATTAAATTATGATAATAACAACAAACAAAGCAAAAATAAGGCAATACAATACTGAAAAAAACACAAGTTGAAGCCTACAAGTAGATCAATAGCAAAAGTTAACAAAAAAAAAAAGAGAAGAAAATTCACCGTCTCTAATCATAAATGGAATCAAATACTTTTACATCCCTCAATGGCTACTTACTTTCTTGTCACAAACATTGGCAGGAAAAGGCAAAATATAACAATGAGTTTGAATAGTTTATCTCCTACTTCAACAAGAAGATTTGCTAATTGATTCCAAGAAACTATAGCAGATGGAAGAAGACACAAGAAGTTGAAGCCTTCCAAATAATGGTCATGATGATTCTTATTCTTCAAAGTTCAAATTGAAAACCATGGTGAAGCAACCTGATAATCAATCAAATCATGTCATTACCACACCTAAAAAAGCTTCAAACCTACTAACATCCCCATCATCCATGAGTATTAACAGCTTCCCAAACTAAATTCTTGGGCACGGGTTCAGTAAAATCGCGGGCTTGCAGTGCAGCCCTTCGAAGAGTCGAGACAGTCAATGCATTAGCTTTCATGAATGACACATTTATGTAAGGCAAATTGTGTTTCTTGCAAAGTTCTTTAACAAAGGGTGAGACTTTCCTAAGTTGAGCGCGGGGCAAACGGGGAAATAAGTGGTGTTCAATCTGAAATTGTAAACCTCCATGAAACCAATCCATCCAAGATGAGCAGATTATATCCAAAGTTCCCATTGTTTGTTTCTCAAACCAATCATTTCCATGAGGAAGACCAACATAAACATTTGATGAGAAATGGTTCAAACAGAATTGAACATGTTGAATCCCAGTTACAGAAAAACTAGCTATAACAAACATTGTTCTTTCACCCCAATTGGGTAAACAAGAAACTAGTAAAGGATACCAAATCCAAAACACAAGAATGCCTAAAATTTCTTGACCCCTTTTGGGTACATTCCTTTTAGATAACAATAGTATGAATGATTGAGCAAAAAGATTAATCCTAGCAAAACACATAACGGGATAGAATGTCCAATGCTGATAACTAACCAAGAATCTAGCAACAGTATCAAAATTCAACTTCCTTTCATAGTAATGAGAAGTGATTGAGTCGAAAAGTTTGGAAGATACTGCAAAAAATGGAATGTGTTGAAGATCTGGATCACAATCAAGACTATTACAAGCAATGTGATGAAAATTATGATTCTTTTTCCACCAAGCGATGCTTATTCCAGCAAGGCAATTCCCAGTAAGAACCTGAGTAAAACGATTGAATCTAGGGTTTGATATGACTTTATAGTGTCCTGAATCATGACCAATCCAACCACTTTGAATCCAAAAAAGACCCATTAAAAATCCACAACCCAGATGAACCCAAGTGATATTAGAGAACAAAACACCATAAACACTCAGAGTAAAAAGCATTACCATAACACAAAGAGTGATCATCAATACATGTCCTTTCTTTTCAAACAAACCCATTTTGGTAAACTCAGAAAGGAGTTTTCTATAATCTTTGGATGTTTCAGAAACAGAATAGTCTTTGAGATAATACCCAGTAAAAAACTTGTCGAGATATTGCCAAGCTGTACCTGGATGATAAGCAACAAAAGCATCTGTGACATCTAGACCAGCGAGACTTACCAATGGAAGCTCACCACCTGGGTGGTCTTTAACCCAATCAGTGACGTTGTAGATCTTCCCCTGTATAGAGATCCATAGTTCTCCTGGTTTGTTGTGCTTCGAAAGCTCTTCTTGAGAAATGTACCTCATTGAATCTGCCATTGAAGAAACCATGAAAGAGATCTGATCAAAGACTTCAATTTTATTTCACTCTCTAGTGGCTACTACAAAAGGAAGGCCCTTTCTGTAGGGAATAACTATTTTATTTTTGTGGATGAATATAACAATAATGAATTCGAATATCTTGTTTTTCTGGATTGTGTTTGGTAGTCAATCTCAAACAAAGAGGGCAAACAATTGCCACCAACGATTTAAATATGAAAAAAATAAATAAAAAAATTGCACATTTATATACCTTTTTTGTTTTGTTTTGGAAACCAGTGCACGTGGCCGGATGTACTAACGTACCGTCTGAATTTTATTTAAAGTAATTTAAAAATTATATATATTTTTAAAAGTTATATTTTTTATTATATAAATTTACTGTAAATATAAATAATAATAGTTAAATTTAACGATATTAAATATAAAATAATAAATAATTTTTTAAAAAAATAATAAAACATTTACAACCTTTTTCCTTTTTTAATATAATTTCTTAAATTTTTTAATAATAATTTTTTTATTAATTAGATATAATAAATAATATTTTAATGATTATAAATTTTAAAGTATTATTTTAATTAATTTATCTAATAATT
The DNA here is from genome assembly GCA_030763125.1 of Hippophae gyantsensis. Lineage (NCBI taxonomy): Eukaryota > Viridiplantae > Streptophyta > Magnoliopsida > Rosales > Elaeagnaceae > Hippophae > Hippophae gyantsensis. The sequence goes on along the minus strand of CM061038.1, from coordinate 42,320,100 downwards.
TTAAGAGATTAATAAAAATATAATAACACCATTGTGGGTCTCCACTCTCCATTGCAGTGCTAAGCATAATTATTCGTTTTTTAAAGTAAAATGTGTTTTCTTTATCGATCCACCTAATTATAATATAATTTTACATATTATTAATAAATAATTATATAATTATTTTTAATATATATTTAATATTTAATCAAACACTAATGTATTATTTAGTGTATAAAATAAATTATGCAAGTCAAAATGCCAATTCTAAATACATCCACCGAATATTATAATTTTTTTACCCTTAATGGTGCTAAATAAAGTTAGACATGTGTTTGACGTACGTGCTTGAAGTTCTCATAAGGTAAATTCTACTTAGACTCAACGAAACTTTCAAATAAAAAACTTTTAAATACATACATCATTGTCTGAAATTATAAAAGTATATGCTTTATATATATATATATATATATATATAATATTTGTAGGATTTTGCAAAATATAATTATAATTTCCTTTTCTATAATATACTCAAAATTGATCTTTCCTCGAAACTTTTAGTCACGTAACCAAATCATTCTTAAAAACAACCAAGGACAAACCTAAGCCCAAAAACGACCCTTTACTTTAAAAAAATTAAAGTGAACTATACTTACATCCATCTAAACTTCTAACTATATACTCTTTATTATAAGGTTCTAATTTTTGAGAGTCATGTCTATTTGAAAAGACGACTCAAATAAATTCGATATTAATGGATCAAATTCTAACTCAATTTAAATTTAATTAAGATTAATAAAAGTGAGTCTGAATCCAAACCAAACACAAACTACTAGTCCAAATTAATCTGAGTTACTAATTACATATTTTTTTAGTTAATTGAATTTTTTTTATAAATCAAAATTATGTTAATGATTAAAACTCATCAATTCAAATAATATTACATGAAACACCAAAAATAAAAGAAATAATATCATAACAATTAACCTTTTGAATAAATAATAAATTAATATTGCATGAACAACTTATGCATACAAAAAAAACCACATAGATAATATAATTTCTCACTCAAACCTGTTATGTTATAATAATTAGTTAATAAACATCTGACACATATTATATGCGTCTCTCATCACACATTTACTATAATAGCGTATGAAAGTACATGTTTCATTCTTGGATCTATTTTAATAGATTTGATCATAATACTTGTACTTTTCTTATGGAATATCACGAGAAGTCAAAAAAAAAAAGAGCCTCAAAGCGTACACGTATCCATAACCTTTTGATATCGTCTTTTGCTTATTTGAATTTAAAAGAATATTGATGTTTCTTTCACTTCCATCTAATGTGTTTCCTTTATATTAGCTATGTCATCTCTATTCACCTCCATATTGCTTCTTTGATTGATTGAAATTGAATCATGTTTACAATTTAATAACCAAAAGTTATATTTATCATGTATAATATGACACTTTTGTTGTAAGTGTATAATAATTAATTCTGTCTTAGAGAATAGATATTTACCAACAGTAGCTCACAAGTTACTAATATAATATAATAATTACTAATGTACTCTTTTTAAATCATAATTTACCTGTTATTTTTACATTATTTATTTTATTTTTAAAATTTTATTTGTGATTTAGTTTGCTAATATAAATATAACAAAATAAAAAAGTTATGAATTATTTAGAACTAATTAATATATAAATTTTGAGATCATTATTTTCTGTTTATTTTTAAAAAAATATGTTTCTTATAAGAATTGTAAAATGATATAAGAAAAAATATATACAATTTTAAATATTTAATATAAGGGATAAGTTGTAACATGTTATAATTTTTTAGAACTAACAAATTAGTTTAAATTTAACTTGATTTTTTTGTGGTTATTTGAATTGATTTGATTCGAATTTAATTTGATTAATGTTCGATTCCAACTAGGACACAAACTCTAACTCTTATTCTTTAATACATATTTTTTAATAATTTTAAACATAAAGGTATTAATGTGTTTAAAATTTCACAAAATTAAATACATTCAGTAAATATTATAAAATATCAACCAAATTTCGAATGTCTTGTTTCTTTTTTTAAATTGAACAAATGTCCTATTGTAACTTACATTATTTTCTCTAATAAAATTTTCCTTTTTAAAATAAAGCATTATTAAGTAGAATATTAAAAGTAATATATATCTTAATTTAAAAATCTAGCCATATTATTGGATTATTTTAATTCACTAATTTTTACAAAGAAGATGTAATATTTAAAAATAAATAAATTAAAAAATATTTTTTAAAAAAAATTAAGCAACTTACTCTACCATATAAAAGCAAATGTAGCAATATATATATATTTTAAATAAAATAATAATTATTTATTATTTAAAAATAAATTATTTTTTTAAATAAATAATATTTAATATAATTCGACGATATAATTTAAAATAAATGGATAAATCTTACTATTAGTATATAAATCACCAAAAACAAGTTATCTTTAATGTTAATTTTTACAAATAAAAAAACTTTTCACAATACACATGTACATATATTAGAGAAAGAAAAATGAGACAAGCAATGAGATACATAAATTTATATATATATATATTTGAAGAGAAATATAATAACAAGTAACACAACAGAATAATAAATCTATAATATTTGATAGACTTTTAAATACTTTGCATAAGACATTTTCACACTAAGAACATATATTTTATATTATATCCGTTTCAATATTATTTTTAACAAAAAAAAATTATTTTAAATATTATTATTTAAAAAAAAATTTGTTTATAATTTTTAAAATAATTTTAACAATACACCATTTTTTTATATTGCATTATTTAGACGAAAGCTTGAAATCAGATACGCTTCTTCAAATAGTGACTCAATGCTGACGCGTGTCGACAATCCAAGAACAACGCGGTTTCATCTTCTCCGCCCGAAAAGCAATTTTCTCTCTCTCTTATCTACCGCCCTATTTATTCTTCTCCTTCTTCTTTCCCATTTACTCCTTCTCCAAACTCATTCCATTTCCATAGCTTAACTCAACTCACACACTTTCTTACTGAACCCACTCACACACTTTCTTACTGAACCCACTCACACACTCAGACTCAGCTCTACACAAACTCTACACCATATTTGAATTTCATTCAGATCCTTCAAAAAATTGCTTCAATTATAAGCCAGACGATTAAGTTCGAACCCATCTTCTTTACCCTTTTCTACAACCACCCAAAACTCAAAAGCTTAAAACAGAATAATCTAATGGCGTCATCAGAAAATTTAACAATCGAACCATGGAACTTCAGAACCACCTTTGCCGATTCATGGATCTCCGAAGCCTTCAATCACGACACTGAAACCCTAACCAAAGCCCTTCAAAAATCACTATCCAACTCTGAAAAAACTACTCTGTCTTCTTCTTCATCGCCGTTTTTCAATCGCAAAAATTCCGAAACGGTACAAACACAGACCGTCTCGGAATTTTCCGGTTCTGAAACCGAAACGGTAGCTCCAAAACGATCGTTGAATCTGATTCCAGTTCAGCGAGGAAAGGTAACGAAACGAAAGTCTCGCGCTTCGAAGAAATCTCAAACGACGTTTATAACGGCAGACCCAACTAATTTTAGACAGATGGTGCAACAGGTCACCGGAGTGAGATTCGGTAACGGGCAAGTTCAACTGACGCCGATTCTGAAACCGGAAGCATATAGACCCGGTAGCCGGTTTTCTGGTGGTAGTGGGTGGTTACCTACGCTTGATACGTCGGCGTTTTTGCTGGAGCATCATCAGCAACGAGTTGTTGTAGGTTCTTTAAATTCGGGTGTTGGAGTTGGGCCTGGAATTATCGGGTCGGATGGCCCACTATCTTTTGGTCAGAATGCTGGGGATGCTGAGAACAGTGGTGTTGGTGGTTTAGATTTTGAAACTTTTCCGAGCTTTCCCACTCTAGAGTCGTGGAAGGTCATGTGATACTCTTTTTATTTTATTTATCTTAAATCTAATTTTATTAATCAGTCCTTCTTTCTTTTTTCTAACTTTTTTGGGCCCCAGAGTATAGAGGGTTATAATCATGTGGGGGTAGATCTGTAATATATTATGGGAAGTTGTTTTTTTAGTTGAGTAAGATGTATTTGTTTATTTAATGAATTATGATATCTGTGTTTATTTCATTACTGTATTTTAAAATAAGTAGGTTCTATTTTCTTAATTATTTAAAAAAAAATACTTTATCAATAAATTTTTAACATATATTTTAAATTGACGTGGAGTAAGGGAGCTCTTCTAACGTCAATTATCTTATAAGTTTTTACCTGTGTAATCTTAATAAGTCTGTAATTTTTATTCAAATATGATATTTATAGAAAATAATATCTCAAATAATTTTTATAAAATATAAAATTTACAAAAATAAATAACTAAAAGCATATAAAAAAATCTTGAAATTGTAACCTGTAAAATACGAAGTTATTTAATTTAGATTTTTTATATGAAAACAATCTCTATTTCTGTACAGTTTCATCGCATTGATATTAAAAAAAATCTCCAAATTGTACCCTGTTTGAGGGTCTTTTACAATTTACAAATAATAAAAAATAGAGGGTGATCAAATTGCATCCCTTTTAAAGAACAAACCATTGAAATATGTCAAAATGTCATTATTCGTTGGGAGTTTCGAAGGAAATCGAAGTTTTAAAGCTTCTGTGTCAATGGTTTAAATTTTTATTTGAAGAGGTAGCATCATTCGTCGAAAAATTGGTGACCGTTTGTGTTGGAGTTTCAAAGTTACGTGCCAATCATCCATATGTCATTATTCGTCGGAGTTTCGAAGCACTAGTAGTGTGAATGGATCGTACAAGCATCGGTGAGAGTTTCGATATCAATGGCCCAAATCTCTACTTAGAGTTTCGATTACAGTTTCGGAGCTTCCGTGACCGATATACCTCTTTTAATTTTTCTTTATTTCTTCGAGAAAAGTGATGTCATTTCACGGAAAAATAATAGGGATTTTGTTTAAAAAAGACGTATCCCTTGTAATAGTTTGAAAAAAGTTAAAAAGGTTTAAATATCTTTTAGTTTAAAAAAGGCCGATAATCTCTTTCTTTTTCCCTCTTCTTCCCTATTTTTCAACCACATTTTTTCACCTTTAATTCATATTTTTTAAAAAAACCAAAAAATAAAATATTTTCATTCATCAAATTTTAATAAATAATAGTTTATTGTTATTATAAATAAAAAAATAATAAAAATAATTTATATTTATATCAAATAACTTATCAAAATTTTATTATAAAATAATTTAAAATAATAATAATAAATTATAAAATTTTAAATTATTAAAAATTTTACTAAATAGTTATAATCATTTTTACGAAAAATTATTGATATTTTAAAAAAATAAATTATTTAAAATTAAAAAATTAAAAAAATAGATTATATTATAAGACTAATATTATTAGAATTTTATTTAAATATAATTAATTAAATATATTTTATTATATTAATAATAAAAATAATTATAATAATATTATATTAGATAATATTTTTACATAATTTGTGATATAATATTCTATATTTATATTTGTATATAGTAGAAAGTTGGATATAGAGATTTTTTAATTTTTTAATAATTTAATTATTTTTTATATCATAATTATAATTAATTATTAAATATAATTATAATTATATTTAATAATAATAATAATAATAATAATATATTATATTATTTATAAATTATCAAAATGTTAATCATTTTTGTATAAATTTATATTTATTTTATTATAAAATAAATTATTTTTTATTTTTTAAAATAAAATTTTAATATATAATATGATAAAAGAGATTTATGTATTTAAAATTAATTATAAATTTATAAGGTATTAATATTTTTATGTTTATAATAATTATGTTTTATAAAATAGAATTGATTTATTTTTTTTATTAATAGAATTAACTAAAAAATGTGTTTTCAAGTTTAAGTTTAAAATATGTTTATTTTTAAAGTAAAATTCACACAAGTACTTTTTTAAATTATTGTAAGGAATGTGTCTTTTTTAGACAAAATCTCAAATAAAATGTCATTAAAAAAATAATTTATTTTTATATTATTTTTTGTTAAATTATTAATACGATTGAAATATAAATTATTATTATTATTTTTATTATTATTATTATATTTTATTTTTAATTGAAAATGTTTTTATATAATTTTTATTGGAAGATTATTATTTTTAACTTAATTTTTATTATCGTTAATGATTTATATTATATTTTATTATATTCATTTAAAAAATATTTAAATAAAAGAAAAGAAATCTAACAACTTCTTATCTAAAAAACCAAATAAATTGTTCAATCCCATTCTTTTTGTCATCACGTGATATGCTTCTATGTTAAAAGCTTTTGCATCCAAGTGGCTTTCTTTAGATGGGTACTCATATGTCATGTGATAACGATCACTATTTAAGATAAGAAAATCTGTAAGCTAAATTATATTTTGGCTTTTGATATAAACATCGATATTACTTTCATGATAAGTATTATATTTTTTATTAAATAATTATTTTTTAATAAAAATAATTATTAATGTATTCAATAATAATTTTTTACTTAAAGATCTTAAATTTTTTTCACAAAAACCTATAAGTTATTTGGCAAGATTCTATATTATCTAATTTTTTTTTGGTTATTTTTTAAAAAATTAATTTTTTAATCATTTTATTCTAATATTTATAAGTACAAAAATTATAAAATTTTACTTATAAAAGAAATTATTTAACGAGATTAAAAAAATTATGAAATTTAAAATCTAACTTAAATTCTTCTTTTTAAAATATTTATGAATAACTCTATTTTTTTGTAATGATTCATTAAAAATATGAAAAAAATTAAAAATTAATTTTTTTTATCAAGATTAAAAATCACAAAAAATAATAATAAAAAATAAAAATTGTTATCAAACACATTATTAACAATTTGATTTTAGATTCAACATCAATTGATACATTTAAAATCAATTTAAAAAAAATATATATTATATTTCAAATAAATATTAGCAAAAAGAATGATAAGATGTGTACAATTGATAAAAAACTTACTCTAAAGATTTACTACAATATTAATTCTGAACAAGTGAAATATGTGGATGGTATACTCAACTCCAACCAACATACGACGAGAACTATGAATCAGCCTCATCATAAACAATAATACTTCTATTGGTATGTTGGAGGGCTTGGAAAACCTATAACATTCAAACCGTTTAATTATTTAATTGAAATTTAAGTTTTCAATATTGTTTTCTTAATAAAAACTAGGCTTAAAACTGATGATGGTAAAGGAATTAGAGTTCAATTGAGTTTTGATAGAGTTCTTAAAGTTCCAAGAGGGGACTTGATGGTGGCTTATTATTATTCTAGCGTAATATAATTGACGTCTTTCTTCAATCCTTCAATATGGGGCATATTGATGTCTTGGTTAAGGCTACTGATTTTGAATATTTTAGAGTAACGGGTTTTTAGGATAACCTAGTTGTTAGTCAAAAGTGTCATTCTTGGGAGTTGTTAAGAATATTGGTTAATGAGAATCGACAATCATAGATCATTTTGGGTGATTTCAATAAGATTACAACGCAAGATAAGTAATTGGGATCTAATTGGTAATCTTAAAGTCAAATAGACTCTTTAACAGATATGATAAGGGAATGTAGTTTGGTGGATATAGGCTTTGATAGCTTTAAGTTTACCTAGAGTAGAAGGAAAAGGGAAGGGGGACAATACTCAAGTAAGACTCGATAAAATGTTTGTCAACACTTTATGGCTTACTTTCTTTGAAGTAATTAGAGTGAAACATATTAAGAGTTCAGTGTTTGATCATATGACTATGATTATGCCAATTGTCAAGTTTTGTGGTTCTTCAATTGCAACTAAGAGAGTTAAAAGTTTTAAATTTGAAGAATTTTTGTTGAAAGTAAATGGATGCTCTAATGATTTTAAGGGTGCTTGGAATGGTTATTTCAGTAGAAATTATGAGTTTGGTAAAGTGGAAGACAAGATCAATGTGTGCTCTTATACTCTATCAATATGAATATGAAATTGGAGTGTTATGGGCATGTTCAAAAAAGATTAGGTAAGTTAGAGGAGAAACTTAAGCAAAGATGAATTCTTAAGTAATTGATATGAGAAAATTAAATGACCAGTACCTTACTTTTAGGAAAGATACACAAAAATATTATATTTATTATAAGGCATATTAAAAGTCATTTTCTTTTAAAAAATGATATAATTTAATCCAAAATGATCATAAAAAAATAAGTTTTATAAATTTTAATCAAGTTTAACTAATGTAAAATGGTAGTGAATATTTTTTTAAATAAATGACGAACTTACTATTTTAACATTACCAATTTTCTAGTGCATTCTATTTCATGATTTTTAAATATTTTTTTAAAAAAGCCACTGGTTCATCCTTCACTTAAGTAATGAGAATTAGAATTCAAGATTTTTTTTCATAAAAATGACGTTAAAGGAAGAATGCTATATATTGGATGACATGTGATAAGCTTTGCAAATCTAAAGTTCTCGATGGAATAAGTTTCAAGAATTTGTTTTCTTTTAACCAAGTTTCAGTTTCTACATAGTTGGAAATTGTCGCAAAAATAAAATTTTCTAACTTAGAATATGCTTAAGGCTAAATATTTCTCAACCCGTTAATTTTTTGGATACTAAGGTTTCCACTTATGCACCCTATTTTTGAAAGAGTATAATTTGGTATAGAGAGATTTGTAAAGAAGGTTTGAGATGGAGGGTTGGTAATTGTAGACATATTATGATATATAGAGACCAGTGGCTACATGATGCAAGTTCTACAAGAACCTACTTTCCACTCAAGCTAAATACTAAGACTTGTGTTTCTGATATAATAAATGAAGATAAGTTGAGCTTGTGTAAATCTCCAAGTGGACTATTTTCTATTAAGAGTAGCCATTGGTTAGTTGTAAACTTAAGATAGTCAATAGTGAGAATGGACTATGGAATTGGTGGAACATAATATAGTGTTTCGTTCTATCTAATAAAGTAGAGATGTTTATTTGGCATGCATGTAATGACATTTTTCCTATATAGACTCAATTAGTGACAAAGAGAATAGTTGCTCATCCTTAATGTTGTCTATATAATATTGGTGTTGAAGATTTATTTCATGCCATTTTGGTGTGTGAAATGCTAGATAGATTTGGAGGTCTTCGATTTTTTCAGCTATTATGGAGACGACCAAAGGATGGTTATTTGCATATTTATGAAATGTCGTATGGTTACAATATTCTAAAGAGGATGTATCTTGTTTTTCTTATCTTATATGGGCTATTTGGTATAATAAAATGAGATATTGCATGAAAGAAAACAAGAAAGCTCGATGATATCATTTATTGGGTGAATATGGTGCAACAAGATTTTGTGAAAAGTTATTCTCAAGAGATTGTTCAAAGTAGGCAACTTAAATGAAAGACTTACCAAGTTAGAGCTACTGCCTTTTGGAAAAATCAAAGTAAATATTGATACTACACTTGTTACTAGTGAGAAAAGAATAATATGGCTGTGTTTCTAAAGATACTATGGGTAAATTACTTATTATTTTTTTTATTTTCTATAAATAATCTCTTTTCATTGTTGTTAGCTAAACTAAAAACCTTGGCTAGGGTTTTGCATATTGATGTACTAAGATCGTAAGGATTGATAACTTTTAAGTTTGATTCACAATGAGTTATTTCATTGATTTTGAGTAGAGATTGTAATTTTTCCCCTAGAGTGTTAAGTAGATTTGAAACATGGGTGAAGATATGAACTTTTCTTTTAAGTTTAAACCTAGGGAGTACAATCGAGTGGTTTATGTGGTTACTAGTTTGACTTCTATAAATTTCGAGCTTTTGAATTATAGATGAGATTTTTAATATATTTAAGGGAAGTTTTACTCTTGGATGTAAATGATAAGGATGTGATTGTTATTAATGTAATTATTGAGGTTTAAATAGAATGAATGTGTTTTAATAGAAAAATACTATAACTCATATATGTAATTGATATTAAATCGTATATATATCTAAATGGAACACATGTAATTTGTTTGAAAATAAAAATTAATAAAAATGTCATATTAAGCTTACGTTTCCTTCGTAGAAATATCATAGACTCAATGGCTAAGATAATGGCTTATATTAACCATCTAGGCTCTAGCAACAACTAAACCTTTTTATATATTTACAAGTTATTTCTTTTGAATTTTTGTTGATTTTATATATTTATAGTATTGACCTGAATTATGGTGGTTAGTTCAGTGCAGTTTACCTAGTAAGTTAAAGGTGTAAAATATTACTATGAAATTCAAAACGGGTTCTTGATATGCCAAGATAAAGTATTTAATTTAATATCCTCAACCAACTGATATAACTTAATAATGTTAAGCGTTTACTAAGTCAAAAGCGTACAATTAGCTATAAGTCTCAATTGTGTTAGGTGATTAGCACTACTTGACACATATATAGTCTAATGATTAGCTATTTTGGTGATGGATAGGGTACCAATTCGTTTTAATTGTGTGAATTTATTTAATAAAAACGTTATGTTGGATTTGTTGAAAAGTTTGAATGTAAAATTAATTTTTTGGACTGTTTTTTGTGATTTATTACAACTTTTTACAAAATTATTTTGTTTAATATATCATTTTCGTTTAATTCATTTCCTTCGATTCTCTTTATTTCCCCCTAATTGTTTCATTTATTTTTTTGAAAATTTTCTTGACCATTTGTCTTTAAAAGGAAAGAAATGGACAGAAAATAGGGAAAGAAAAAGAGAAAAGATACGCAGGGATAAAAATAGAAAAGAAGATATTTTTTTATCTAGAGTTAGATTTTTCTAATATAATTTAGACACTTGAAAGTTCGTGAGATAATAAACTGTGGCGTAAGTTTATTATTATTTGATCGTTGTATACTGAGATATAAGTTTCTGTAATTTTTTAACACACGATGAGTTAAAAAATTACCTTAAGAACACTGTGTGATACACATACTTCAATTTTTTTCTTTACTCTATTTAAATTTTATGTTATATAAAATTTTCATTTATAATTTATACATATATTTATATTTGTGTATTTATAATTTTATCCTAGGACAGACAACAAAATTTTGGATATTTTTTGATAACTAATATTGTAAGAGATTACGAACAAGAAAAATTAATTAGATGGCAACAATGGTTTAACTATTATAAATACAATGTTGAATATCTATAAAAAAATAGTATTTTAATTGATGCTTTAACTTGAGAATTAATTCTATTAGTAATTTTTAATTTTTACAATAACAGAAAAGATGAATAATCTTGACATATAAATCAAGATCAAAGAAAAGGATAAAAGTTCAAAAAAATCATCTAGAGATTTTATATCTTAAAAAATCACTCTTATATGAAAAATAGAAAGAATTTATTTGTCTAATAAAGAAGTAGATTAAAATCTCAAAGGAATATTATAAAATCTCATAATTAATTAAAAGAAAAAATGGTAACTTCTCAAAAGTTTTATGGTCTGAAATGGCAGATGAAGAAGATCTCAAAGAAAATAGATCAATAATTGGATTATTCAGCATAACATACCAATCATTCACTAATAAGATTGAGGTGGAAGAAAGTTTTGCTAATTTTAAAAATGCCTAAACTTCTTAGACCTAGTGATGTAGTGGCTAACTTAGAAGGCAATTATGCACAAACACTCAAAAACCAAACAACTGTAAAATAAAAGATGACAATGTTAGGAAATGTACCAAGAATAGTAATTGTTAAGAAAATAGATGATATATTTTTTATCCTCGAGAAGGAAAATGAAAAACCAAGAAATATAAGCTCAAACAAATGACTAAATCTTTATAATTTAGATAAAAAATTAAGAAAATATCAATTTAAAATCATAAAAATTTTCACAATGGAAAAAGTTCATATATCAAGAAGGAGTAGATCTAATGCTTGTTTACCAATTATTTTTATTATAGATTGATTGAAAATATTTATCCAAGTAATAATTTAATAGAATTAAATTATTTTCCTTAATTTTTTAATAAAAAAATAAAAGTAAATGATTGTTCAATTTTTTTAAGACTTTTAAGTTCTATAGTGGATTGGTATAAAGGAAAACCTATCATTCCTTATCATTGTATTAAAATGAGAATGACATTTTTAAGAAGAATAGTAGACCAACCCAAGGTTCTACTTAACGAAAAGTTTGATAGAAAAGTTCTTAACCAATAAAGAGTAATAATATTGAGTTAAATATACCATGAAACTAAAAAATAGAAAAATTCTCTAAAATCAAGGTAAATTACTCTATAAGCAAAGACATAGTGATTTCACACAGTAACTTGAATATAATTCAAAAAGATATTGAGAAAATTATTAATTATGAAGCACCATTTAATTACAATGAATTGGACGTGACAGAAGGAATTAAACAAAAATTTTACCAATTAGTGAAAAAGCAAATTAAGGACCACATGACCTTTTATCATATAAAAGATAGAGATGAATCCACATCTACAATATCAAGAAGAAGCATGTCAACTAGTGATTTTTATTAAATAAGAGTAGGCATAAAGGAATGAAGATATAAGGTAAAATGTAATCCTTATCATTCAATGTGTTTTTATTTTAAAAAAGGAAGAAGAAGGTAAAAATAAGATATAATCCTTATCATTTCACGTGTCCATAAGTTAGGTATGTAAAATAATTGATCTTATGTCTATAAAAGGGCTATTGTATAGGGAAGAAATACATAATAAGTTTTAACCATAGAACCCAAACATTATTCTCTTCTTAAAAAATGTGTAAACAAACTCTTATAGAGAAAATTATTAGAAAATTATGGTTTGTAAGGATCTTACTTCCTTAATAAATAAAAGTTTATTTTTTTCACCAAAATTTAGTATCTTTTTTATATTTTAAATTAAAGTATAGGTCATATCATTAATTAAAGGTAGTAAGTCATTGCTTCTAATACAGAAGGTGGGGTTTCTAATAAGGTAACTAAAAATCAAACGTAAAGTAGTTGACAATAAAAGTAGACTCATATTCATTAAAATAAGATAAGATCGAATACAACTTTAAGTTCGTTTGTTAAAAATAATATTTATTTTTATAAAATCTTAAAACTATAAAATTAATCAATATTTATTTGTTAAAAATTTTAAATAAAAAAAAACTAATGAGAGCTTGAAACTATTTGATATCAAAACTAAAGGAAAGAAAAATACATTATTTAATAAAAAATTAATACTATTAAATATTTAAAAATATCAATGATATTAACTTAAAAGTTGAAAATATTAAAGGTATTTTTATAAAAATAAAAACATAAGTAAAAATATGCTAAAAGTTAAATAGATTAGTGATATTTTTTCCCATTATTTTAAACATGTAAATAACTAGTACCTTTTACTTGTAATTTTAAAATCATAAATAATTTTATATTATATAATACTCAAATTCATGTAATTTTATAAGTTATTTTTTATAATGCAAAGTAATTGAAATGATTGGTATGTTTACATTAAATATTTTAATTTTAGATAATAATTTATTTCTTACTATTCAAAATATGTTTTTAAATTTATTTGTGAACAAAATAATGATACTTATATCTTATATACATGTATTATGCATGATAGTAATTTATCATGTCTTGTATGTAGCTATTGAATGATTTTTTAAAAAAAATTATATTATATAATTAATGATTTAAAATAATATAAATGAATTAATAATCTTAATAAAATTTAAGAAAAATGGTAAGTGATGAAGAATCTGATTATTTAAAAAATGTTATACGATTACTAAAAGAAATAAAAAAGAAGAAGAATCTATAACATTTACGGCTAAATATATTTTAATTAAAATGAGTTGAAAATTCGAAGAAGTTAATTAATAGCTCAATCAATTAGCAAAAGGCAGTGCTAGATGGAAGGTTGAGATTGGAGTACTCATATTCATAATGATAGTGAAAGTAAACATATTTCATCAATCATTTTCACAAAGATGTGTTATCGATGATTTCATAAAAAAATATTTAAATTAAATTAAATTAAAATTAAATAAAGGTTGTTTTCGGTGATTGACACCTTTCCTTTTCTTTCTTTATTTGTTTTATTCTTATAGGAAAACTTTTATATCAAAATTCAATGACGTCGAACGAACACTTTCATCTATTATAAGTTTTTTTTAATATACAATCACTACGGCATAACATTATTAAATAATAAAAAATTAAATTTATATATTCTTATCTTAAAATTATTTAAAAAATTATCCTAAATAACATCCTTCATTCGTAACAATAAAAATAACTACTTTATTTTAATTACAAAAATATATAAATTAATATTAAATATATTATTTTTATTATTATAAATTTTAAGGTATTAATATTATAATATTTTTATTATTTTAATCAAAATGTATCATATACAATCAACTTATATTTTAAAAATAAGAGAAATAATTCTATTAATTTCATGTCTTCTTCACACATATGCATCATACATCTTATCAATTAAACTTAAAAAAAAACGCAACCAAATAATAATTGATAACAACCATTAACAATAAGCATGAATGTAATGCTCGTAACTTCTCTCTAGACCTAGCTGTTGTAGAAGTTCTATCTATAAATGGATAGGACTTCGATATTAGTGTATACCCCCTTTTGAAAATAAGGGAGCAATAAGAAACTTCTTGATAGATCAAGAGGTTTGGTATTGCTTCCTTATTTTTCTTAATAAATAATTTGCTACAAAAGGGTTTTTTTTAGTGAACGTGCCACAATTGCTCCCCGTCTTTTGTTCCATTCTCAAGTATCGGAACTTTTGAAGTCTCGTTTTTATAGTATACCAATTCGTTAACATACCACCAAGCCATTTTTTATTAACATAATGACACCGAGCCTTTATTGCAGCCCATGCTACTGAATCAACTGCTTTATTTTTGGTACCAACAATTAAGAACTGTTTTCCCCTACTTGCTGCATCAAAAACTAAATCACAAGCTTCTGACAAAAACTGAGCAGTTCTAGTAAGATTTATAATATGAATGCCTTTACGCTTTGCAGAGATATAAGGTGCCATTCTAGGATTCCATTTCCTAGTCCCATGACCAAAATGAACTCCCGCCTCCATCATCTCTTCCAAATGGATATTCCAATATCTTCTTGTCATTTCTCCCCACATTTATTCTCTCTTTTTTTCTTTGGAAAAAAAGAGATAGGTACCTTGATAATAGAAATAAATAATTGTTCCCATGGAACCTTCTATCGGAGATTGGCCACTGATATATGAACCAAATCGTTCATTTCTTTCCATTCATTATTATCTTTATAGCTATTACCAAATAAAATGATCACAACAAACACAAAAAAGAAAAAAAGATGAATTCGCTGGTTTGATTATGAAAATGACTAATTAAAATCAAAAGGAAGGTGGTTTTGTTTACAAAGGGTTGTCTACCATTTCATGAATTTGTGTAGTCAAGGAATGACTTATTATTCTATAAGATATTAATGTTAAAATATATATTTATTATTTATACTAATTGTATTAAATAATCTTAATTTTTAAATAAATATAATTTAATATACATACTTAATTATAATTAAATATACTTTATTTTAAAAATTATTAATTAATTTTTTATATTTATTAATATTTATAATATTTTATTTAAATAATATTTTATCTATCTATCTATATATATATATAATATTTTGATGTCATGCAAGCAATTAATTTTTTAATTTTTAATTTTGATGAAAATGAAAGCAAATTAATTTAATTAATAAAAAAGAAAACACTAGGAATCCATCACTTTCATAGTAGGTCAATGTGAAGTTCAGAAAGTAATATTTGGACTATAAGGGAAGTATTTATTTGTATTTGTTTGGACAAGGTGACACATGCCATTACGTATGTTATGATTCTCAATCTCTAAGTCGATTTTTTAAATAAAAAAAAATCATTTTTATTTTATTTTTAAAGAAAAGTTTGTTTTTTTATTAACACTATTCTATTTAATTTAAACGTATACATTAAAATGAAAGGAATGATCGGTGAACAGCTAGTAATCTAAATACATGTAAGCAAATTCCACTATAAATGAAAAAAAAACTATCACTGCTTTTTAATAATAAATCAATTAAATTACTTTAATAATTTTAATTAATAAAAAATAAGTTTGATTGCATAATAAAATCTTATTTATAAATAAATTTTATTTTTAATTTTTTTATGTTGTTTATATATATTTTTTTTGTATTCAATAAAAAATATTTTTTTTGTATAATTAAAAATAAATTTATATAAATAATTGAATCATGAGAGAATACCAAAGAATTAGGAAATAAATTATCAATTTGTTTTACTTATTATAGGAATGGTACAAAATTCAACTCAAGCATAAAGCAAGTTAAATTTTAATTTTATAATATAATTAAGAAAAATATTAATAAAAAACACTATTTTTCCCATCTTTGATTTCTTTCCAAAGTATTTTTGGGTCATTCAATCTTACTTACCCTGTAAGATATATCTAACACTAATGAGCTATATAATTTATTTTTTTAAAGTATTCTCATCCACAAAAATTATTTAATATATATATATATTAGTAACAACTCATGAAAAGAATATATATATTTGTAGTTTCCTGTATTACAATAAGCGCTATAAATTTAAAGTTTAGAGGGAAGTGGAAGAAAACTACGCTTCTTGTTTTATTTACGTAATTTTATATATTTTATAAATTTGTTTAGTAAATAAAATAATATATTTGGTTGATAATTACTTATTTATTATAAAATAATTATACTTTCTCTTTCTCTTATTTATTATTATTTTATAATTAACCATAACAAGTAAAAAAAAGTTATTAGTTTATAATCTCATTAATTATGTAATTTATTACACTATTATTTTAACTGTTAAAATTTATAAATAATATGGAGAAAAAAAATCTTTTTAATATTAATAATTAAAATATAATGATATAATAAATTATACAGTAAATTTTATTTATTATACATATATTATGTACAAAAGGAATAGGAATGATTTAAAAAAAAAAAAGAGATGAAAGTCCAATACCTTTGTCCAAAAATAAATAAATATGTGGGAACAAATATCAATTTGGTACTAAAAAATTACGTTAGAATTTGTTCTTTTCAGTTTTGTGAAATAGAAAAAAAAACTTAATAAATTTGAAAAATAATAATTAAATATTATTGGTGCCACTGTTTGTTATTTTTATGGAAATATTTGGGAAAAAATAAATTTAAGAAAGTATATTGTATTAAAACAATAATAAATGAATGCTATGCTTATTTTCTATAAAATACTGTTTTTTAAAATTTGAAAACTACATGGAGTTTTTGTAGTAATTTTATCGAATATTCTGTCAAAAAAATTATCAGATGTAAATTTATATATTCCATTAATTTTATCCACCGATCTATCATGTATTATGGCAAACATTCAATTAATCACACATTAAATTTTAAATTTTTATTTTTTTAATTAATTATTATCTAAAAATTAATCAATTTAATTAAAATATTTAAATTATCTTTATGTCATATAAAATTACAGGAAATATTATAAATAAAATAAAAAAATTATAATTTCACGTGTTGTGTATATAATTTAAATATTTTAATCATTTATTTATCTATAATAATTAATTATAATAAATAATAATAATAATAATAAAATATGCAAAGTAATATGAAAGATTTGTATATCTAACATATTTTGATTTTTAAAAAATAAATCTCATAAAATACATATAAATTAACTCTTCAATCTACTGATTCTACATGCCATATTTCATCTAAAACTTAAAAACTTTATAGCTTGGTAGGTAGAGTGACACTCTCATAAAATCGAGCAACAAAATGTCAAATGTGAAATATGGTGGGCCATACTTGATTGTACAGTGGGTGTGTGGGTTTTTTCTTTGACCGACTTTGACTTATTTCTATATTAAACAAAATGTCATATTAATTATTTAATATTGCTAATAAAAAAATACTCTATTTATACGAAGACTGTTGCAGAAATACCTGTAAAATAGTTTCATTATATAATATAATTATTTTACATATAAAATTTTATTTTTATTTTTTTATCAAAAATACATAATTATTTTTTATAATTTAAATAAATAAATAATTTTTAAATTTGAATAAAAATAAAAATATTTTTTTAAAAAAAGTTAAAAATAAAATTATGTTAAATAAATAAATGATTGTGCACTGATTAATTACAAAATTAATGCGAAATAATGTTAGCATAATAAATAAAAAACTAATTTATTTTAATTACTCGTTCTCTTTCACGAGCCACATATTTCTGTACGTTAAGAAAATTTTGAATATTAGGTTAATAATTTAAATTATTATTATCAAAATAATAATTTATTAAAAATTATTTTATTTAATAAAAATAATAATATTATTATAACTATTTTCTAAATACAGTAACGTGTATGAATTTATTTATTATATTTTTATATTAATTATATTTTAAAATAATTAGTATTAAATAAATTTATAAAAATTATTTGAATAATATTTTATATATTTTTATTATAATTAAAAATAACTATAAAAGTATCATTAAAATTATAATTACAATCACTAATTTCTCACCATACTCGTTCATTCGTTTTCTTTTTCATTATACGCATTCAATTGTTGACCGTTCTACTTAGAACCAAGATATTCAACGGTCAACCACAGTCTTTAATGGCCATAATATTTGAATTTGATATTTTAAATGAAATTGTACCTCAAAATAATTAGTACGTACACTAAAACTTGCCAACTAGGTCGTTTTAAATTTTGCACACATTATTTAGTGTATATATTTCAATATATATTTGATAGTGAAAACATTATACTAAAACGTTACACTGTTAGAGATATTTTTTAGAAAAAAAAACTTTCGTACTATAAAAATATTGGGTACATGGACTTAAAATCTCTCTAATTTACCTATAAATTAGATTTTTTTTTCTTTTTCTCCACTTTTCTATGTTCTACTTCGATTCAACTTTATTTATTCTCTCCCTAAAATTTTTAATTTATTTTTAGTCGATTTTTTTATAAAATTAAATAATTACATAATAATTTTTTATTTTAAATAATTAAATGATATAAATAATTTTTTATATATATAAATTTCTTTAATATTATTGTTGTACTGAATTATTCTCTATCACAGTTATTGACCTGAAACGGCAAGAATGGTTGGTTTTGAAGAGGCAGGTGTGGGGACTACAATGAATTGACGTGTTATCTTAATGACTTTTTGTACGTCAACGTGTCAAACCGTGCTCGGTTAACGAAAACTTCAGCTTTTGTGTACAAGCATGTTAGTGTGATGTTATTCGTTAATTTTATAGTTTTTTATTAAATATTTGTTTTATAAAAAATTATATTGATATAAATATTACGTTATTTTATATTTTAAAAATAATTATTTATTTACAAAGATTTTATTTTTATTTTTAAAACATACTTTCTTATTAATTATATTGTTTTTTTACAACTAGATTTTCATATTTTTAAGTCTAATCTAAGATTTACAACTTATATAACAATTATATATTATTACGCTACAAAACCATTTCATCATGCTATTTTATTTTTTCATCTCATACTATATATTTTTTATTTTAAAAAAAATTGTACTAATTTAAATTTTGTAGACATAAAATATCAGTCATTATTTTTTTAAAGAATAATTTTTCATTTTTGTGACATCATTATTACGCATATCTATCGTCATAATCATTTCTCGACTTAAAGGAGAGGATTTATGAAATTGATATTGATATAGCTTTTGTTATGTTGTTTCAAAAATCAAAGAAATATGAATAAAATTGCAGCTAATTATCGCCACGATTTATCTCCGATTATTGTTTTGGTTTTTGTTTTATTTTTTAAATTTCAAAATATAAAATAACTTGTAATGACTTATTGCACAGCAAAATGTATAAAATATCAAAATTGTTTTTATGAAAATCATAGTTGTGCACACAATTATTGCATAAAGTAAAAGACTTTATAGGGATAATTTAATTTTTGAAACAATAAAAATAATATTAATAAAATTTATAAAAAAATATATTTTATATTATATTATTTTTACTATTAAAATTTTAAAATTTTTATTTTATTTTAAACATCGTCCAATTAAATCCGTTGAAGTTGAAATTGAATCATGGTACATTCAACTCATTCAATGTTAAATAACATCTACTTAAATTTCATTTAATATTATTTTTATTATTATAAATTTTAAGAGTGATATTAATTTAATTAAAACAATTTATAAAATTTATTTAAACATTTTCCTGTAATTCGATATGACTTAAAAGTAAAAAATTTCAACCAACACTAACATCCATATAATCTTTAAAAAAATTCTCTCAAATGTATATAATTAAGTTATTCATATACTATTTCCTTTTAACAAAAAAAAACAAATTTTTTACATTAAAAAAAAAAATATGTCCAACACATCCAACATATTTTTAAACATACAAAAAAAATATATTTTTATGTTATATAAAGAAAACATACGTACACCTTTAAGTAAAAGATGATTAAAAATAAAATTTCATCTATTAAGTAATTATACTATACAGTTAAAAAGAATCCAGTTTTTAAAGGAGGAATTAAGTGACTAGTTTGTAAAATAATTACAGGAAACATCAGAATGTTGTGTTAAGATATTAAATAAACATTAGAGTAAATTACAAATTTCTCCCTTTAAATTTTTTAAAATGACAAAAAAGATCAATAAATTTGAAAAATAACAATTAAATCCTTCCTTGGTCATGTTTATTGCTTTTTTAAATTAAGATAATTACATGAAAATCAAGAAATTTGGGGAAGAATTTTGTAATAAAATAATAGTAAAGATATTGTGATTACTTATTTTTCAAACTTTGAGAGATTGTTTTTATAGTTTTTAAAACCTCATAAGAAGTTCTGTAGTAATTTTCCCTAAAGATAAAAAACCAAACCAACACAATTATTTTAAGTTTATTAGGGAGGCAAAACAATGTTTTTAAACAGTTACTATGAAAATATACAAAGCTTTTTATATAATGACAATTTGATTAACACAATCAAGTCCATTCACCCAGGTCCATCATCGCAAAGCATATACATTAAGCTTTTCATAGTAACCATTACACAGACCAAAGAAGTTTAGAAGGGGCTTACATAAGCTACCTTAACCATATCATGGAATAATACTTTTAGTATGATCTAAATCTATGATTTGAAACCGGAATGAGTGAATTTACCGTTAGACCAATATGTGAACCATTTTACATAAGGTACCTTAACATATCATGGAGTGAGCCGAACTGTCTTTTAATCCTCCTAGTATTATCCATGAAAATCAACATACTGTACCCGTACATTTAGGTGTTTTACGACAACATATGACCATAGACATCCTCACTCGAATCAAATCTAATGGCATCATTTGAAAGCGTTATTCAATAATCTACTTCATGAACAAAAAAAAACTAATTGAAATAAAATTTGTTAAACGAGGGTAAGAAATACTAGAGATCTTCAAGGAAAACATCATATTAGGATTTAGGGTCATCATATGTAATCTAACAAACCTTAAGACTATTTTGGCAGAATCTCCTTGTGAGCTTTGAATGAGAGAATAACATTCCATACAAGAGCAATAACATTAGCAGCAAGGACCTGAATTTGATAATGAAAATGTAATATGAGTCACACGGAACACAGATGTAGATGAGTTCAAATCTAAACAGAATATAATACTGAATCATGGGTTCTACAAATAATGTTTGGACTTTGGAGTATCACTAGGTTTTTCTGGAATGTTTGAATTTCTTCAGGTGCCTAAAAACTAGTTAGACGTTTTGAGAGCCACCAGGAGCTACAATATAAGATATCCCCCCATCATGTTTCGAGTTAATTAAGATGCCAAAAACAGGGAGGCATTTTTTGTTCTTCAAAATCGTATAAATGTTGAATTTTCCTCCTTTTTATTTATTTTGGTAAGAAGCATACTTTTCTCGGGATGCTGCAAAAACACGTAGATTCAAATAGATAAATATCTTTTTTATAAGTTTATGACATACAAACCTGGAATTGCTGAGGTACGAACCGAAAATTGAGAAACTGGAATGGTATCCACAGTTGCCAATTAGCAAGAACAGATGAAAACCACTCCTACAAAAGATATATTTCATAAGAACAAAGATTGCTTATAGACAAATAAAATAATGAATACATTCCGAAAAACTTCTTTTGGATATCAAATGATAAATTCCTTGAGCACAACCTGTTGAAGCTTGGGCACAACTTGTGCAGGCTTTCCCTCCAGTGTCATCAATGTAGATAAGAAAACACCGATGAATATAGGAGAAAAAAGGAACTGCAGTAATATTACACCCAGTTTATAGGCACATGTAGATAATTGCTTGGCTGTCATATAATGCCAACAGGTCCAAAAATTCTAGTCATCAAGAAAAACCAATTCACCTGATCAAGCAAAAGGCGTATAAATGCACCCGATGCTCCTTGGACAGTTACCAGTTTGCTCAGATACAGATACCTGTTGATATATTACCTTGCGAAAATGAAAACTTATCGAGAATGCATGCACTAATCCTAATAAAGTTATATTTACAAATATGTCTCCATATTCTGCAAAAATACATATATATTAGTGGCCTCAAGTCTAAAATATGATTTTTTTCTTTCCGTTGTGATACAAAATAATTGTAACCTTTCCAGTGCCCTTTTCCTTTTGCTCTGATATCATTCAATTTTTGTCAACCACCTACTAGTAGAGCGGTAAAAGTTTGACATCTTCTAAAAAAATCCCACAATTTTTGTCTCCCCAACATCTTCTTGTTATAATACTATAAAATCTTGCTCATATTTGTTTTTTTCTTTGATGGACTAAAATATTTACACGTTTATAATAGCATGCCTTGACAGAATAAATAAATTGCATTTCAAGTTTACAACTACAAATTACTATTTATAATATGAATTTAAGAATCATATCTTCATCAGAATAAAGAGAGAACATTAACACAATGAAAAACAATTCTTAGCATGTATCTAGATTCCAGACATGAGGTAGATTTCGAAGTGTTACCAGAAATGTAAGGTGGGACCAACTAACACCAGCCCCAACAGAGTAAAGAGGAAAGTTCTTTTGAGGTCTAGTGATGGTACTTGATCAACCACAAGCTGAAAGTACACAGTTTAGGTTTAACTTAATTATATTGAAACATTTGTAATAGAAGGTCTACTTGTCTAATAAAGTTATAATGTATACACACAGATAGTGGCGGATGTAGGATTTGAAGTCAAGAGAGACACTATAAAAACAGTAAAACATAGTACTATTTTTTTTGGTTACTACTTGTTTTTTGTTGAATAAAGATGTAAAATCAATATGTTCAAAATATTGAATTTATAGTGAGTTTTTGAGTGATAAAAGCCTAAAATTTAAAATCCCAACAGGTATAGTTCCATTTTATGCATGAATTTGTCCATAATCTATAAATATTACACCTAAAAAATTTTTTATTGAAAAATAAGAGGGAGCATGTGTGCCTCCTTATTCCTCTGTACATCGGCCCCTGCATGCAGAACATAACTAAACATTGCCCAAGTTAAGGAAAGGAGAACCATTTAATAGCTTTTCATATAGAAAATCACCTGGCAGATCAAATCTCCAATTAATGTTAACAATGCAGATGTCAGAGCTTTTACTGATACAGGATATTTAGCAAGAAGATCCAGATACCTGCACAACAACACAAGACGCAAAACCCAAATTGGATATGTAGAACAGGGAACAAACTTTTGATCTTTTGAATGTATTAGGAAAATGTATATAAGTCTTAAAAACGAGTAATATACCACCTCTTTGCTTAGCATTCACTTCTAAGCCAACAAAGGAATCAAGATGTGCATGAATTCCATAATAAAAATTGTTATTGAATATTTAAAGAATGGTCATTTATGATGTAAAATTTAATTGTAAAATATCTTTAATAAAAACAGAGTGCCCTAACTAAAGCACAAGCAAGCATTTGCTAGAAAAAAACAGTACTAAACAACAATGGTACAGGGTATTGATGAGAATCAACATTAGACTTTTGTTCAAATCATCAAGCAGTACTCTATAGAACTGTGAATAAAGGTACTAAACCATATCAAAAAGATTATACAAACATGAAAAAAAAGGAATACTAACAAAGGATTGTCTCTTACTGTCAAAAGATCAATAACATAAGCTGACTGTGATATTGGCTTATTTATAATGATGATGATGAGGAGGAGGGGGAAGAAACATAGAGTCGTTATCTAACAATATCAGCTCACGTGGATTGCAATTTGCAGACTAGATTGTTAGTTTTGGAAGGTAGTTGTGAGATTACCATGAGAGTTTCCTGAATTATCTTCTTTAGGTTAAGGTGGATTTGGATCATCAATAAGGACATGTTTTCAACTGCTTCTTTTTTTTGAGTTGAAAATGCTTTCAAATGGATTAAAGCACTCCTAATAATGTTTGGAAAACTCTAAATGAAGTGATTTTAAAATTTTGAGAAACATTATTAAGAGAAGCAATTCTTTTGACAAAAGTAAAATCTTTTTTAACAATTTTATGCAAAACACCAAAATGTTTCTCTTGAAATCACTTAATTTCAAACAACTTCTCTTGAAACCAGTGACATATCCATAATTTTAATTAAGAAGGGGCACCATATAAATACTAAAATATAGTATTACTTGTTTTTCAATTACTAGTTTTTCTTATTGAAAAAAGATATTATATATATTTCATTTGAGTATAAATATGTTCAAATTATTGAATTTGTAGTGTGTTTTCTTATAAATAAAAATTCAAATGGAACATAGTCGTATTTTATGAATGTAATTTATCTATAATTTCATAACACTTAAAATTTTCATTATGAGGAGGTGAGAGGAGACTAGTGCACCTCCTAGCCCCATGTAGATCCGCCGGTGCTTGAAACCGCTAAAAGGTGAAGCACATCCCCAAAATGCTTTGAAGAAATTCAGTTTTGTCTTAATATACTTCAACTTATTTAAATAAATTTCTAAGTGACAATTTTCTCTCGTTTATGAACCAATGCTCAAAGTTAATGAATCAAAAAGAGGACACAAAAAAATTCATGGCTTTGCAACAACTACATCAAATACTTTGTCAGAATTCAAAAAAATTGCTTCCCTAAAAAAGTTAAAAATATGCTAAAGTACAAAATAATAGTTTCCAAACCAAAGTAAAGAAATAAGCAATACTAAAATGAAAATGAATTTTAAAAAAATTAGAAACATAAATAAGCATTAGGTTACCATGAAAGCAAAGACCAATTGTTTTCACCTCCACTACCACCACCTTCACCTTTGCCACCATAATTCCCATCACCAGAGCCGCCATACCCACCAGTTCCACCCGAACCACCATCCGAAACAGCAGAAGCTCGAAAATGATCAGAACCCATTTTGGCGAATCGAATTCTAGAGCTTAAATCAGTACCTTGGCTAGATTTCAGTGGATTTGAGCAAGTACTGCATAAAGAACAGTTTCTAATTTCCCTTATCTGAGTTGGGATTGCAGGAAACGGTAGCTGACAAAAAGAATTCGAAATGGGCTTAAGAGAAAACCCTATCAGACGATAAAAGTTTGGGGACTTAAAGGCAAGAGGTAGAGGGTTTAAAGCCATTTATGCTCGAAATTGAAAGGGTTTATCGAGAAACAGACTTTTCAAATTTTGTGTCAGTAGTGAGAATAGTGAACTCCCAAGTTGTATTAAGAGGAAGTATCGTTAATCGAGTTTGGCTAGTCGTTGAGACTTGCGGTGCAATGAGGATAGGGCGATTAGCGGGAGACAAAAAATGCTTGAGGTTTCAAACCTGAAACTGGAAGCTAATGACAGTAGCCAAGCTTGTATGAAGTTGAATCCAAATTCAAGGTCGGAAATTAAAAAAAGATTATGGTCGACAAATTATTTTTTTATTTAATAATATTTATAATAAATTATAATTAATTATATAAATATAATTTATAATTTATATATATATTTTTAGATAATATTATAAAATAAACTTTGGTTTATAATTTGAGAATTGATTAATTCTTTTGTTTGTAAAATGTGTTATTTAATTTTTTTTACTAAAAATATGTCACTTTATTTAAGAACTAACGTAATAATATTTTTATTATTATAATAAATTTTTATCATTTATTAAAAAAATATTTTAATTATTTTATGTGTTTTTTTACTAACAAAACTAACTTAATTCTCTTTATTTTTAATGCTCTTTTAATTAAATTTTTATTTTTATTTTTAATCTTTAAAAAATGTAAAAAAAATCATATAATTGATTTAAATTTAAATTTAATAATAAAATATTCAAGTTTATTTTTTATTAATATCTTTTAATAATTAAAATGAATATATTATATTTTTTTAATAATTAATAAAATTAAATAACAGTGATATTTAAAACTTAATCAAAATAACTATTTTTTCAATATTATAGTAATCAACAATGTCCGTGTTATTCCATGTGTTGTTATTTGAAATTATCTAATTTTATCAAAATTAAAATTATTTGAAAAATACTTCAAAATATATTAAATTTCAAATCAATAGACACGAGAATGAAAAATTGTTAAAGTTTTAAAATTTTAAAATATAAGGAAAGAAAATCCATGCAGGCTTACTATATATTTTTTTTTTTTTGATAAATCATGCTTATTTCTGCTCAGATCTCTCCCGAATAAAAAAAATATTTTATATGAACATATAATATATGTTATAGATATAATAAAATTAAATTTTATTTATTAGAAATGTACCCAATTATATATTTTTTATAAGTTTTAGGAAACCAATTAACCACATAGGGCTCCCTTCTTTTTTATATTTACACTCTTCTCAAAAGTTTTATTTGTTTTTTTTTCCTACCTCTTTTATTTTTATTTTTTGAAAACTAACTCCATTTCAATAAAAAAAATTAGTTAGATTAATCATTATTTTTTCATTTTTAATAAATATTATAAGAATTAATCATTTTTTTAATAAATATTATAAGAGTTAATTTTTAATTTTTTCTTTGTACATAAATGTAGATTTAGTACGATTTTTATAATAATTTAAATAATTTAATATACCTTTAATTTATTAATTTATATTTTATTAATATATTTATATTTTAAATCAATAAAACTTAACTTTAAAAAAAATACCAGTTAACTTGTAAAATAAATTAAAGTGTAGTTTTGGTTTATCCTGAAATTCAGTAACGAGAGTTTTTGTAATAAATAATAAAACCAAAGGCACGAAACCAAAATCACCTTATCCGATACGAAAACCCAATAAACAAAAACCAACCAAATTCATTTTCATTATTTTAGAATCAAAGAAAGAGCAAACTATGGCTCTCGTTCTTTGCTTTAATCCTCTCATCACTCCTCTCCTTCCTTCTCCATCGTCTTCATCTTCAGTGAATGCTACTCCATGTAGTAAGCTGTCCCACTTCTCCTCTCCTTCCTTATCTGATTACTTCTTTAGCTTTCTTTCTTTTGTGCATCCAAATTATGGCTTCTCTTCCTATTTTGCTCATGCATTTCGCTCTTATATCCTTGTTTTTGAAGTTGGGTTGAACTCATTACTTGTTTTCTTCTTAGATTGAATACATTTCCTAATCCAATTAACTGCTGGGACGTCCATCTCCATGTAGCTTCATACTCTACTCTCTGATGTCTTTTGTCAAACACTTGGCAGAATACATGCCTTTTTCGTTAAATTGTCTTATTTCTTTCTCTTTCATTCTTGTGGTACTAAATTTAGGTTTATCTTAATATTGTGTGCATGCATGTTGAATTTATATGTTGTTTTGAATTTGGGTTGAATTCAATTTACTTGGTTTCTGCTTAGACTCTGTACTTTTACAAACGCAGTTGGCTGATAAAACTTTCTTCCTTTGTAACTTCATACTCTACTCTCTGAGGTATTTTGTCAAACACTTGGCATAAACCATCCTCTTTTCCTTAAAAAGTCTTCTTCTCGTTTGTTTTATGTTTTAATTTCCTCATTTTTTTCCTTTTACACAAGAAATCAAGAACTGGGTAACTGGGTTTATCTTTAATCTAATAGTTATTTTTGAATTTTGTATCTTTGTTTAGTTTCCAGGTTGCAAGCACAACCCATTACTCTGTACCCCAAAAATTTCCATGGAGTTCGACTTCAGATGCCACTCCTTGTTAAGAGAGCAACTTCTTATGTTGTGAAGGCTTCTTCTGATATTGATGAAACTAGTCCAGTGGAAAGCAATAAGCCACCTTCTGATGGCAAGGAAGAGGTGGTACCAATTGACAAACTTCCATTGGAATCAAAGATGCAAGAGAGGATGGAGCAGAAGATGAGGATGAAATTGGCCAAGAAAATTCGGCTTAAGAGGAAACGGCTTGTTCGGAAGCGACAATTGAGGAAGAAAGGCCGTTGGCCTCCTTCTAAAATGAAGAAGTTAAAGAATGTCTGATCTTTAGACCTCATGGTTGTTTTGCAGGTTTTGTTCTGACCCTTTGCTTCTTGTGTCATTGTTATTTGTTTTTGTATAAACTGAAATGTATTTTATATTAGCGTATTTCATTTTTATGAATTTTAATGATATTGACGGATATATCAGTCTCCAATTTGTTTATGGATGGTTGGAATTGGATGTCTTGTTTTTTCACACAAGCAATGTATGCAATGATAGATTGATTGCTTGGCATGTACAAATTGTACCTAAACATACATGTTATTGAAATTATTTGTCGAAGACACAATTGAGTCCTATTAAATCATTAATAACCACTTAGACATCCTCGCAAGCCGGTTTTGTAGTGTAAGTTCTAACCAAGCATGCACTCCTTGCCGCAGATGGAGCAACATCGGGGAGATAGCTACCAATGGATCTAGGAAGTCACCCTAGTGTGGGATTTATCGACCCAATTGAGTCTCGTTAATGGCCAGCTGAGCACTCTTGCAAGCCGGTTTTGTAGGGTTGAGTTCTAACAAAATATAAAATCCCTTCTTTTTGCGGATGGAGAGACATGGGGAGAGTTTCTACCAATGAATCCCTAGTTTTGTTAGGCTCCGTTCCTACTCAAAGTTATTGTTATATTAAGATACTTGAGTAATCTCATTAACATTAATAAAAAAAGACAAAACAATGTTTGTTATGAGAACCTTCCGGCTGTGGATAAGTAGGTCATCTAATTTATTATTATTATTATTATTTTTACTATTTTTGATGATCATTGTATATATCACCAATTTTCAACAAACACTTGAAAAAAGGGACTGAAAATGTGGTCTTAGTTGTATGGAAAGTGGATCATTTTGCCATTATGTTAATGTATTTGCTAATACATCAAAAGTGGTATATACGATTTGAAGTTTATGGAAATGTTAATATTACCTACTTTTACACTTATTTTTGTACCTATATATTTTATAATGTGTCATGAAAAATGTATAAAAAATTACAAGTAATTCATTTTTATAGCTAATATTAATATGTATGACAATATAAATAGTATGAATATAAATTTATGTGTTGTTAAAATTTCTTTGAACTTTAATAATATTACTTTCTCGAGATAAAATCTATAAACATTATGAGTATAAATTTATGTATTATTAGAATTTCTTTAAACTTTAATAATATCACTTTCTTCGGATAAAATCTATAACTACATTAATAAAACTCAGAGTACTAATTTTGTGTTGGTTTATATTAAAGATTGAGGGGAATGTGAGGTTCCTTAGGTTTTAAAAAATGATTGCTTTAATTTTGTGGTTTTTAATTTATGTTTCTTAATCTTATAATTTTAAAAAATGTATATTTTTTAACCTTAAATAACTCAAAAAAAAGAAGATTAAAGTGGACATTTTATCCTAAATGTAATAATAGGATTAAAGTGAATATTTTTAAAGTCTAGAATTAAAGTATTTTTATATGACTAAAACACTTATTTACTTAAAATTATGGTACCACTGGCATTTTTCTCTCTATATTTTAACTTCAATCTTAATTCAAATTTTTCATTAAACTCACAAGGATCCGAGGCTAAAATATTAATTGTTATATACAATATGACATATTCAATTTGACATGAGGATAAATAAGAAAATAGAGGACTCAATTTAAATATCACTCGAGGTTGTCAAGGAATTGAAAAGTTATGATTTTCAATTTCTTGTCTTTTCCAAAGTGTTGGTGGAAAAATTAGTGCAAGGGTATTGAAGCGAGAAAGACAATAAACTTATGCCCAAACTTTTCTAAAAAGTTGCCAAAACTCATGTAACATGAAATCTCTTAGAATATGTCAAAGAGAAAATACATCTAAAATAATATTTAAAACAAAAAAGTATAAATTAAAGAGTGAATGAAAGAGACTTTGATTTGGTACCTTACATGTAGTAAATTAAAGCTAACTTAGATTCAATCCAAATATTAGAGCACCACATCATTGTAATTAGGAGATAAAGAGAGGTTATAAAAATTCTACACCTTGCTACTAAAATTGCATTCAATTGCAAACTCCTTTAAAAAATAAATTACTTATTTTATAAATATTCGTGAATTCTACTTAATTTAACTTAATTGTGAGATCGTATTTAAACAAAATTAACATATTAGTGGGAGTTTGTGTCCAATAAATTCTAATAGAATTACTCAAAAGATTATAAAATTCTTATCATAATTTATTAATTTTTTAACTTCACTTAATTTATATAAGAATTTTGAAAATAAAATTTCTAAAGCACCCACTTTATAATAAGAAAATATGAATAATTGTATTTATCAAAACTCGAATAAATTCATTTAATACGAGACATTACACATCTAATGCTATACTATGTGTTTTGGATATAGACAACGCTTACGATTAATAATCATAATTTATTACATAATCATATATCAATTGTTAAAAATTTATAAATAACATAAAATATAATATTATTTTTTTATGTAACATTTAAAATATGGTAGTATAATATATTATATAAAAATTTATGAAAACTGATACCTATATATATATATATATGTTTAAATTATATTTTTTAATTTTATAAATAAAATTGTCTATATATTCTAAAATAATGATTTCTATTATCCATATTATCTTTGTTATATTATAATTAATTATGATTGTTATCGTTTAAGATTTGAACACTATTTTAAATCTTTATTATTTAAAATTTAAAAATCATCTTAAATCTTATTTAAAACATTAGTTGTTTTTCTAATTTTTTTTAGATAACAATAACAATATTATTTTTTAATTATATTAAAATTTAATAATTATTATTTTAAATTTTTTAATAAATATCGCTTAACACACATGTTTATAACTAGTATCATAAATATTCAATATGCATATTCAAAAACGCAATGTTCTTTTTAAGTAAAACATGTTCCAAGGAACAAGAAGGTAAATAGATAATTAAAGTTCAATAGGGCCTTAACAAAGCCTTTCCATATAATATTTTATACAAATCAAATTTATTACTCAAAATTTCATTTACCATGAATTTGTACCTCAAGCTTCACGATTTTATTTTATTTGTTATATTTGTTACTTCATCCAACAGTTGTGTTTCAAGAACATAAATTTTATTAAAATAGTTAGTGTTTGAATTGAATGGGTAAGTTTAAGTTGTACAAAAAAATAAAACTTAAAATAGTAACATAACTTGCCTTATTAATTTTTTGAAAATATACTTAAGATTTGAAAATTTATCTTTAATTACTTATGAAGATATTTGAAGGTGAACGTGTGAGGTAAATTCACTATATACACTATTTTTTAATACAAATTTATTTATTTTTTAAATTAGTGGGATGTCTCAAACTAATTTATGAAATGTTAAGAAAAAAATGTTATTTTTTTATGGTAAACTCACAATTTTATAAAAATCTATGACGTAGTTTGAGTTATATTTATTTTATAAAGATTTTTTTTTAAATTATTTAGACACCTTGTGTGTATTTACATGGATGTATAATTAATTTGTAAATTTTTCATTGTAAAATAAACTTAATTCAAAATATATCGTGAATTTTTAAAACTCAAACCATTACGTGATTGTCTTTTCTTTTTGGGGAGGGGTATTTTTATTTAAAAAAAATGTAATTTAATAATATAATTTTTAAATTAAATATTAATAATTGTATTAATATAAAAACTATTATATTTACTCACATAATTGTTATTAAATCTAATAATTATTTAAAAAAATTGATTCTTATATCCATTTTTATATTTATAATGTAATATTAAAAATTTTAATTATATATTTTTTATATAATAATACTTAAAATTAAATTATATTATATAATATAAATATGTATAAATTTTATATAATGAATGAGTGTGTGTGATACCTGATATTTAACTTAATTTATATAAATGTTTAATTAAAAAATTATATATTTTGATTTTTTATTTTATATCAAATTAAAAATAATATTTTTATTTTTAAAATGTAAAAATAATATAAAAATAAATTAAATATAATTTAAATAAATATTATAATAATTTTTTTTTAAATATAAATTATTTTATGTAGAAATTAATTATAGTATAATTTAATATAATTTTCAAGTATATAATTATTTTTAATATATTACCAACGTACCGTAAATTGTCAAACCCAACATTAATAATAACCACATAACTAACAAAATTTATAGTAATATTAATAATATTATTATTATTATTATTATTATTATTATTATTATTATTATTATTATTATCCTCAGCCTTATAGCATGAGAATTGAGAACGATAAACAGAAAAAATAAACAGAAAAAGAAAAAGAAAAAAGAAAAGAAGAGAGGGAGAGAGAGAGAGAGAAAAGAAGAAGAAAAGGAAGAAAAAAAAAAGTAGTCGTATCGGTCTCTGTCTCTACGACAGGTTCCCACTTCCCACATCTCTCTCTCTTCAACGCGCGCGAGCAAGAGGTTCTAGGGTTTCAATTTGGGACCGACCAGTTTTAGGGCTTTTAAATTCTTCAAGGTAAACAATTAATTGATTTGATCATTATTTGTCGGGCTTTTCTTATTGATTTATACTCTTTATTTATTATACTTAAACCTTGATAAACACAGTTTTCTAAACTCTTTTGTGTCAATGAATATCTAGTTTAATTATTTTTTATCATTAATAAATTTTTAGTTACTGCCATCAATATGTTAGGGATTACTAATCATAAAACCTTATTTTTTATACGTTTGTTTCTCTAGATTCGGATTATGATTGATTGGAATTTAAATTGGATAGTTTTCGTCTTACTATCAGACACCGAGTGTAACAAGTTTTATTCAAATTTTGTTGCTTGTGTCTGCTTGTTGATTTAGTAATTTGGATACGAGGGGTTTATGCATTTTAGTTTAAATTTATTGTTAATATCAGGAATAGGGTTCTTTGTATTTTTGGTTAAATTTATTGATTGTGTTCGTTATGACATTTGGGTATTTTATCTGGGTTTTCTGTGTGAAGATGTAATTGCTTGTATTTTTCCGTAAATGGGATTATGGAGTGATTGCCACTTTGTTTATTCAGTTTGCTCACTTCTTAGTTGTGCTGAATCTCAGGCCGGTTTTCTTTTTTATATGAGTGAACTTACAATTATACCATTTGATTATTGCGTTTGTTTTGAATCTACCACCAAACTGAAAATTTTCCAATTTGTTCCATTGAACTGCCAAAAAAAAAGTTTCATTCATATCATTCTGTTAGTTCTCTGCTCATGTGTTTTGTAAAAAAATAATAAAAAATGGGATAAATCTACAAAAATACCACCAAATTATTTGGTTTGTTACGAATGTACCATTAAACTAAATTTCAATCTGAACCTACCATCAAACTAATTAAAAGGTTTCAAAAGTACCATTGCGTTAGATGGTAATACTGATTTTTTCATAATACGGTAATACCCTGCCTAAGATCGGTGGTAGGTTTAAAGCTTTTTAAGAGTTGGATTGTAGGTGTGGAACAAAATTTAGTTTAATAGTACATTCGTAAAGAATCAAATAGTTCGGTGGTATTTTTGTAGGTTTACCCACTTTTTTAATTGCTAGTGGCACACATGGACAGGAACTAACGGAATAGTATGAATGGAATTTTTTTTAGTTTGATGGTATAAATTGGAGATATTTTAGTTTGGTGGTAAATTCAAAACAAACGTAATAGTTCGGTGGTATATTTGTAGGTTTACCTTTTTATATTGTGGGTTGTTTGTTATTTTTCTTGGACTGTGTTAGAATGATGCTTAATATTATCATAAAAAGCCATCTATATGCATAGCAATTTCATCTCTGTTTTCCTTATACCTTCTAGCTGGCTTACCTGAAAGATGAACGTTCTCTTACAAAATTTTCAAATTGGAAAATCTTTTGTAGCACATTGAGCTTTTAAATACCACCTAAGTGTCATAAATCTACTGTCATGTGTATTTTAATGAAATTTAATCAATGGTTGGATGTGTATCCACAATTCCACATCCATGGTGTTGTTGCACTGCTGGTGCTGTATGGAATTACTCTTTCAAACTATACGCTGTAGCAAAATCAGCCACTTACTATTAAAAACATCTCTTACACAACTCAATGTAAAGATATTTCTGTTCAATGAGAATATTATCTTGTATAAGCACCCTTGTTAAATGTCTTGAGAGAGAGATTTTTTTTTTCATTTGCACCAATGTATATGGAAACTACCATAAGGTAGAATGTATGCCATCGTTATTTTTTAATATGATTTCCTATACGTTGAGAAATGGAATCACAAAATATATGTTTTTTTAATAAGAAGCATTATATTATATTATATTAAAGTAAGTAATAATTTCAAAGGTACTAAGTGGACTAGTAATCCATTTACAAAAAAATGATATGCTATGCACCAATAAAGTAGAATCAATTTGATGGCAAAATGATTTTTGCGGTCGAGGGAGCGAGGGAGAGAGGATTACTTGTCTTATAACTAACATAAGAACTTTAGATTTCATTTTATTTTATACTTTGATTGACAAGAATGTCATCTAAATTATGGAAAAACAATTCTCCCTTTATGTAAAGGGCATACTAGAAACCCTTTCCTTTGGAGTTAGTAGAGCATAATCATTTTCTTATGAATGCTTGCAGATATTTTTCATTTTAAATTACATTGTTTAAATATATTTACCCTTTTTCTTTTCAGTTTACACAATTGTTTGTTCATGAGTTTTTTTTTTAATATGAACTAACTCAGGGATTTCAAAAGCTTGCTTGAAGAACAAGATGAGTACTGAGGTTTTTGATGGACAACTATTAGCTGAGAAGTTATCCAAACTTAATAATTCCCAGCAAAGCATTGAATGTATCCTTATATGAAATTTCCCGAGTAATTCTCATTTATAATCATGTCTCATGCATCATGATTAGTGTGCTTGGGTTCCCTTTTCTTTCAAACGTTGTTTTTCTTATGTTTTGTGCTTTTGTTACAGGTCGCTGAGTTTTTACTCCAATAGATTTGTGCAAGTTTTGACGGATGTGCATGTTTCTTTATGTGGATGATAGTGCTATTTAATTGTACTTTTCATAACTTTTTTATCAATATAACATGATGTTTCTTATAAAAAATGTTTATGCCTTCAACTAGGATATTTTTTTTTATGTTTCTTATTAAATAACTCTTGATCTTTTTTTTTTTTTTTGTATTCTGGATATTTAGCGTAATTTTAAAGGTTCCATGTTTTTGTAAGTTTATAGATCTTTGTTCTATGTATAGGTCCATTTAATTTTTTCATTTATGGTACCATTGCATTTATTATGGCTTTTATTTATCCTATCCTTTTTTTTTTTTGCATTTGTAATATCCATGGATAAAATGTCAATACATATTTGTATTTTCAGAAGCTATGTTTTGTAAGTTGTTTGGAGTTTTGCCTATAAACTTATTTCACATCCCATATGTTCTGATGTTTTCATTGAAACTGTTTTGCTAATATGTTATGAATATATCTCCTGCTAACACATTTCTCCTTTCTCTCTTTTTAAATAAATATTATTTTTCTTATCAAAATGCAGATACTCCACCTTTTTTTTGGCTGCTTGTGTGCATACATTATTTGTTTTAGTTAAGGTTTTAAAAGGTGGTTTTATGCCCTGATGCGTTTTTATTGCATGAGTGCATAAGCCTCGAGGCATTATGAGGCGTAAGCCTCATTTTAAGAGTCTTGAAATAATTTTCACCCACGATACAAGTTATAAGCCTAACTTAATTATTACTAGTAAGATATATTTTTAATTTTATGAATGTTATTTTATTAGTGTTTGCGTATTCATTGTTAGTAATAATTAAGTTAGGTTTATAACTTGTATTGTGGGAGGAAATTGTCTCAAGATTCTTAAAATGAGGCTTACGTCTCGCCTTCCTCATGCACTAAAAATGCATCAAGGCGTAAAACTGCCTTTTAAAACCTTGAGTTTAGTATTGAAATAGTCATAAAAACAAGCCAAAATGTGATTTTGGGAATGTTAGCTTGGTGAAATGCTTGTTTATTTTTGTTGGTTGTTTTGCCTTCTAAAAACTAGTTCTTAGCCTAGATTGAGTTGGTATTGGGTCAACATGGATTTTTGACCCACCCATCAAAAGATAATACCATAAAAAGAGAAATGTTAAAGCTTATAGCCTCATTGCGCAACACCTATTTGCGTAAGCCTCAATTGAAAAAGACGTAAGCCTCAAATAAACCATTTGAGACAAAGCCTAACTCGTTGGATAGATGAGGCTTACTAAGACAAGTCTCAAAATAGCAATTTAAAACAATGATTTTAGTAGCACTAGTCGATACATATTATTTATTGTTTAGATTTTTTGACTTGCATTTCTCTCGCGAAGAGTGAAGACCAGGGAATATTTAGTCATGCACTTGATAGGTAGAGATCGGGGGAATTTAGGTTAGTTCAAAGGGGGTAGTCTTTAGGGAATATTTTGACGCAGGGGCTTAATTGTCTTTTACAATCTTTATTTTTATTAATGCCAAGTGTGCATGTTGCTAAGTTTTATTACTTTTGTTGGGGTATATTCAGCTTTAATATTTCATTTTGTTGAATCTTTTATGTTACCTCAAAACGATGCAGTTTTGAGTAACAAACTATTAGCTATAAGGAGTCATGCCTTTTGTGTTAGGATCAGTTTGGATTGCTTGTAGTACGATTCTCTAGAGAATTTCTTTGTTTCCCGTTAATGAAAGAACTGATCTGAGTTACAGTAGCTCTGCTCCATACCTGAGTTTTTCATTTCTTTGTGTTTAAATCAGCTTCCTCGCCAGATTTGGTCCTTTATTATAAGTTTCAATGTTCATGTTGCTATTCCCTGTTTTTTACGTTTTACCTTTAATGATGCATGCATTATTATCTCTAAGTTTGATTCACCCAGATAAATTTGTCTTTGGAAGATTATAAATTTTAA
This sequence comes from Hippophae gyantsensis, assembly GCA_030763125.1. Lineage (NCBI taxonomy): Eukaryota > Viridiplantae > Streptophyta > Magnoliopsida > Rosales > Elaeagnaceae > Hippophae > Hippophae gyantsensis. Next base: position 42,282,450 of record CM061038.1, on the reverse strand, counting down.
TTTTTGTGTTTAAATACATTTTGTCATTAGCTTGGTTGAATTCCTATGTAATTGTCAGTGACCTTATATATCTTTTTTTTTTTGGTCGAAGGAAGGTAACCTTAGATCTTGAAAGTAGAAAAGTAGCGAGCATAAAATCTGAAGCACTTTCTAAATTTTTTTCATTGAGGGACCAGAATACTTTTCCTGCAGAGAAGTAGCTTTTCAGTCTTCTTTTTGCCCTAGAGATGTACTGTTAGCAGAATTTTGTAAATTTTAGTTTTCTTCTAAATTACCACTATGTGCATTTCTTTAAACATCTGATCAGCATTGTCTCGATGGTGTGTCTCCCACCGCAAGAAAGCCAAACAGATGGTTGAAACATGGGAAAAGCTCTTTAATTCTTCCTCGAGAGATCAGCGTGTTTCTTTTCTGTACTTGGCTAATGACATCTTGCAAAATAGTAGGCGAAAAGGTAGTGAGTTTGTTAATGAGTTTTGGAAAGTCCTTCCTACTGCACTCAAGAATGTCTATGAAAGTGGTGATGAACAAGGCAAGAAAGCTGTAACCAGACTGGTAAGTTGTCTATCATATTATGGCTGTCTTAATTTTGATTTTCATTTGCTACACTGCAAATTTATTGGATCTTAGAGATGTTTATCACCATTGAGTAACCATGTGAATATTTGTGAATATTTATGGGTGATAAATATATATATATTTTTATAAGAAACATTATATTAATTAATGTATGTAATCTTATAATCTTATAATTATTATAAAGGAGCGAATTTGCACTTTCATATGGAAATGATTGTCATAATCTTAAAAATGTTATATCATATTTTGATTGGTGAGATCTACTATAAATAACAATGTATTTTTGCATATAACTTAATCTAATTATCTATAACTTAACTATATTATACCTTATGTATTATCTCTTATACTTTTTGACATTTTTCAAAATTTAATATTTTTAATTAAAATTAATTATATTTGGAACAATGAATGACAAACAAAATGGCCTAATTATGAATTAAAAACTATAATCCTAAAAGTTTAGTTATAGAATTATTTAGTAACCTTTTCTTAAAATATATTTTATAAAATTAAAAAAAAGATATAGATTGTATATTATTATTTTGGTCATATTTCTTCAAAATTTTAATATTTTTTAATTAAAATTAATTCTTTTTAGAATAATAAATATTAGATAACGTGACTTAGTTAGAATTTAAAAACTAGAATGTTAAAGGTTTTTAGTTTGGATTATTTAACCACCTCTTTATATATCTATTTTTTTAATATTTTTAATTATAATTAATTATTTGGGATAATGAATTGTGGGCATAATGAATTAATTAAAAATTAGAATTTTAAAAAACTTTGGTTAGGATTATTTAATCATCCATTCATAACTTTCTTTTTTAATATTTTTAATTGAAATTAATTATTTGAGATAATAAATAACAACCATAATGATTTAATTAGGAATTAGAAACTATAATTCTAAAAGATTTCATGTAGAATTATTTAATCACCCTTTCATAATTTTGTATTTTATAAAATTAAAAAGCTATAGATTGTATATAATTATTTTGGGCTTTTTTAAAATTTTAATGTTAATTAAATTTAATTCCTTTTTGGAATAATAAATAAAAACATAATGGCTTAGAATTAAAAACTATAATTCTAAAAGACTTCAGTTATGATTATTTAATCATCATTTTTTAATTTTCTTAATAAAATTGAAATAGTTATAAGTTATATATAATTATTTTGGTCATAATTCAAAATTTTAATGTTTTTAATCAAAAATAATTCTTTGTGGAATAATAAATAATAATCATTAAAAACTAAAATTTGAAACGATGTAAGTTTGGATTATTTAATCACGATTTCATAACTTTATTTTATATAAGTCTAAAATAGTTACATATTGTATATAGTTATTTTGTCCAAATTCTTTTTAAGCTTTAATGTTCCTAATTAAAATTAATTATTTATAGAGTAATAAATAACGAACGTAATTATTTAGTTAAAAATAAAAAATATATAATTGCAAAAGTCTTCATTTTTGATTATTGAATAAGACTTTTTTTAATTTTCTTTATAAAATTAAAATAGTTAGAGATTGTATACAGTTATTTTGATGCATTTTTGGTACTCCTAACCCGACACCAATAATTATTATATATCTAGTTTATTAAACAATATGATCATGATTTTTATTTTCTCAAATTTGTCATTAGGTTATTTGATGATTTATTATATCAAATGATATTTAGTTATTTAAATTTGTGATTTGAAACGAGAGGATGTAGAGTTTATTTGATGATATGAGAATACAAAAAGGTGTGAAAAGTAACAAAGATATGTTTGATTGATACTAATAGGAATGATAATGTGAATTATTCAGGATATTTATGTTTTTGGTTTGACTGTTAATCTGGAATGGAATGTAAAACATTCCAATAATAGTAGGAATGTTCATTCCTATCATACTACTTAAGAATACACTATAATATTCTATTTTTCTCGTATTGTATAATCATTTATTATTTTTCTCACTTTATCTCGTTTAAAAATTAAGACTTATTTTTTTAGTTTTGCTTCATTTATAATTTTATAAGTTTTATTATAATATATCATCATTTTGACTGCTTAAATAAAAATAATAATAGTAATATTGTTTCTATTGAATTTCATTATTATTATCATCTCTATTCCTTTTATGTTTTTAATTTGCAAACAGAACATGAATTGATGCTATAAAAAGGAAGAAAATTATCAAATTAATTATGGTTTAATTTTTACTTGTTTCAAAATGGGGATTTGTCTATAAAGGGCACATATATTATTATAGTTTAGAAATAGGTTTAAGTGGATTTTTATTTAAAAATAGGCATGTTATAACTTCTTTAACCATTAACCGGTCAAATTTTTTCTTCTCTCTCCTGTCCTAATTTTTTTTTCTTTTCTTCTGCAGATCAAATTCTTTCTTTTCTCTCTCCTACCCTAACTTTACTTCTCTAATTACCAGCCATCTCTTCCACCAATTTTTCATTAACTTTTAATAAATAATAATTTATTTTTATTATAAATAAAAAATAATAAAAATAATTTATATTTATATAATAAAAAATATATAATTTTTTATAACAAATAACTTATCAAAATTTTATTATAAAATAATAATAATAAATAGTTACAATAATTTTATGCAAATTTTTTGACATTTTAAAAAATAAATTATTTAAGATTAAAAAAATTAAAAAATAGATTACATTATAACATATATCTCTAATATTATTATAATTTTAATTATTACTAAGATAACAAATATTTGTTAATAATAATTTTATTTAAGTATTAAAATATAATTAATTAGATTTAATTTATATATTTTATTATATTAATAATAAAAGTAATTATAATAATATTATATTAAATAATATTTTCACACAAAATTTGTGATATAATATTTTATGTTTGTATTATATCTTGTAAAAAGTTGGATAGAGAGGTTTCACAATTTTTTTTTAATAATTTAATTATTTTTATGAATATTATTTTTATATCATAATTATAATTAATATTATATTATTTATGAATTATCAAAATGTTTATCATATCATTTTCGTATAAATTTATATTTATTTTATTATAAAATAAATTATTTTTTATTTTTTAAAATAAAATTTTAATATATAATATGATAAAAGAGATTTGCGTATTTAAAATTAATTATAAATTTATAAGGTGTTAATATTATTTTATAAAATTATTGTAACTATTTATTATTATTATTTTATAATAAAATTTTGATAAGTTATTTGTTATAAAAAATTATATATTTTTTATTATATAAATTATTTTTATTATTTTTTATTTATAATAAAAATAAATTATTATTTATTAAAAGTTGATGAAAGGTTGGTGGAAGAGGTGGTTGGTAATTAGAGAAGTAAAGTTAGGGTAAGAGAGAGAAGAAAGAATTTGATCGGCCGAAGAAAAGAAAAGAAAATTAGGGAAGGAAAGAGAAAAGAAAAAATTTGACCGGCAAATAAGTTATAATATGCCTATTTTTAAATAAAAATCCACTTAAACCTATTTCTAAACTATAATAATATATTTGCTCTTTATAGACAAATCCCCATTCAAATGTTCATTATAACTCTTGAATGATTTATTTTATAAAACTTTGAATTTTTAGAAATTAGCAATACTTCTTAATTATCTTTGTACATATGTTATATATTTTCTATACCTATTTTTGCTTATTGTATTTGATTTTTTATTATGTTATTTTCAAATATTCAGATAGAGTAATAAAATATCATTATTAAAAGTAAATTGTATATTATGTATTTATTAAATTAATAATTGTGTTTACAATTTATTTAAAATATTATAATACAAATGTATTATCATAAATAAAAATATTTATTTATTTAATTTGCAAGTGTAAATTTTCACTTGTGACGCACGATCACTAGTAATTACAAAACTATAAAGTGGACTAGTATTCCCCCTAAAAGGGAGCACCAGGCTATTCCAAATAAGAGCTATATCCCATGAGTGATAAATATATAAATTGCATAATTTTGTCAACTTTTTTATTAAAGTGATAAGCATTTTTTATTCCAATGAAAATGTGAATATGTAAAATTTTAATATTTATCGTCCAAACTTACTATGGATTTAACTTTTTTTTTTCCTCATATAAGCAAAGCAAAAATTTGTCTCAAGTTGTTTAACACGTGGGTTACCTTCAGGGGAGCCTTTGAAAACCTTCTAGGAGACTAGGAGGGCTTGATGAAAGTGGGCAAATGCTTGAAAGAAGTAGGCTATATTCTTGATGCTTCTTTTTGTTGCTAATTTGCCTCCTTATTTCATTCTGTCCATCAGTGGACACATTGTATTAATACATAAATTAGAAGTAGCCAGCTGTTAGCTGGAGAATCTGAGAAGAATAAACAGAATTCAATCCTTTGGTTACCTTCTGACCAAAAAACAAAAAAAAAATACTCTGTTTACCTTCGGGAAATCATGAAGTTACATTTAAGATCAGCAGTTCTCCCAAAAACACGAGTTAAAGAAGATAGGAAATACGTAAATCGGATGATCTGGTCGGAGAGTACACAAAGCAATCAGAACCCATATATACAGAGACTAGAATAAAGGCTTCAGAATGTTCATCCAATTAACCAAAAAGCCTATTCTGCAGATTGCTCTGTAAAATAAATAATTTATTGTTCTAAAAAGCAATACTTTATTAAGTAGGAAGTTTTCCATTCTTGTGAGTAGGTTATTTTTGTTCACTCAGGTTGGCATATGGGAAGAAAGAAAGGTTTTTGGCTCTCGAGGGCAGAGCCTTAAAGATGAGATGCTGGGTAAAAATCCTCCTCCAATCTCTGTGGCTAATGCCCGGAATTTAAATCCCATCAAGATAGTGAAGAAGGATGCACAATCTATAAGAATTGTAAGCACTTAACTAGGTGTATTTAAATTCTACTTTTACTTTGTTTTGCATTATTCATTGCAATCTTAGACTTGACGTAATTGGTCATCTTAACCACAGAAATTGGCTGTTGGAGCTCTGCCTGAAAAAATAATTAGTGCTTTTCAGTCTGTTCTTGAGGAATATTCTAATGAAGAAGCTGCTTTAAACAAGTGTAGCACTGCCCTGCATCATGTGGGAAAAGTTGGGGAAGATGTTGAAAATATGTTAGCTCAAGGTAAAAGTTTTGCGATGGTTTGATGTTTTGTCTAGAATTGTAGCTTTCTTTATTACCATGAATGTGCTGCAGCGTTCGTATTCAACATGAATAAATACATTAAGGATCTAAGTAAAGGATCTAAGCAGTGCCTAGGATAGGTCCAAGGGGACTCTTTTTGTCCCTTCAGCCTAAAAAAAAAAAAAAAACTACCGTGTAAGCACTTTTGCAAATGCAAAGTGGGGAATTAATGGGCCACCAAAATTACCAAACTGCCCCTATTTTGGTGCCTCATTAGTCCTGTACTAGCAAATTCCAGAGCACCTCTACCTGAACCGAAGGGATGAAAAACTCCCTTTTATATTTAGGCTATGTTTGAAAAGTGGCGTTGGAGGAATTGTCTTTTTGGCATATATATAAGTACAGATGGGTTGAGAAAGTGGATTTTAAAACTATATGGAGGAGTCCATGCAGTATCATAATGAAGGGTTTTTGTTGTGCTTTGTATAACTCGAAATATAAACTATTTGAATGTAGAAAATGAGAGTTTTGGAGATGTTGGGTTGGAATCCTAAGCTTATAGAGTAGATTTCCAAATTTTTAGAATTGGTGTGAAATCATAATAATCCGTCTACACAACTGTATTGATCTTCAATTTTTTCCTTTCCCCTTCGTCCTATCTTATTTTACACAATTTAGAACTTAATATTTTATTTCTGTTAAAGAATTCGACATACTGTTATATTGTGCCATCTGTAATATGCGACACGTGTGAAACTCATTATCTCATGTAACAAATCTTTAGTTTTGTGAATGGAAACGATAGGATGCAACTTTAAAGGTTGGTAACAAATTTGTGTGAGTTAAATTGGGAGATCCAAGTATAGACAACTACATAAGTTAGGGAATAACATAGCTGTTTAGGATAATCTTACACTAGAAATGCGTTTTGGGAGGATCTTATATTCTCTCTTTGCCTTCCCCCTATAATAATAGTTTTGTATACATACAGGGAATCATCAGGGGTCTATATCATATCTGGATGAGCTGCAAAAGGAAGAAAACGTGCTTAATGAATGCATTGGGCAACTTGTAAGTGCCGAGGCAACTAGGGTTTCTTTGATTTCCCAGCTCAAGGAAGCCCTTCAGGAACAGGTAGGAAATTTATGTTCTTCTCTTTGTATATAAACATTTAAAATTACACATCATTAACCTTCTTTTGACTATATCAGGAGTCAAAGCTGGAACATATTCTCACTCAGATGCAAGTAAGAATTCAATATTTTGCTTCTCTCTTGTAAGCAAGAAGTATTTGCTTATTTAAAATTTTGATTCATTTTACGAGGATTCAAGTTTAAGTTTAGTTTTTATATTTTATTTCACAATATTTTAAATGACGGTTCTATGCGTTGTGTTTTTCTCACATTAACCATAATTTAACATTGAAATGGTTATAATGATAAGTCAAAATGTCATTGGAAGAAAGAGAAATGCTAATAACACACAAATTTATACCCAATTTTTTTATATTGTGTCATGTATCAAGAATTATTTTGCAAATTAAAGAAATGATTCATATTTTTAAATAATACTGACATGCGGCACAATATAAGGAGTGTGGATGCAAAAGTGGGTACAAATTTATGTATTCTTGGCATTTCTTTTGTAGGAAATATCAATAGTAAGTGACAGAACAAGGTTGTCTTTTTATATTCGAGTCTCTGAAACCAAAAACAAGTTCAACAACAGGAATTCATAATAAAAATATAAATGTTACAAACATTCCCTTAAATAAGATGTTTACGGTATTCCTCGGCAGAGCTTTTACCTGGTTTGGCTGCCACCTCCATGATATATATATATATTTTGGGTGCATCTATCTTGAGTACATCTTGATGTTAACTTCTTCCTCGAATTATAGTTAATGCCTAAATTGCTTGAAATAATGGTGATTATTTGTGGCTGCAGGTTGCTCGACACCAGATTGAACAGGCAAGCACTATTAGAAAGAGGTTGACAATGTCTTCTGTTTCCCCAACACTAACTAATACTGGTAATTCAGCAGCAGAAGCTATGAAGGTTATAGAACAGATTCTACATCCGGTTCATCCAACCAGTTCTCAACCCCAATCTCTCATCCAACCTGCAATTTCTTTTGCTCCTTTGAAAACTACTGATGAAGACAACAAGAAAGCAGCTGCTGCAGCTGTTGCTGCCAAGCTTGCTGCCTCCACATCGTCTGCACAGATGTTAACCTCTGTTCTTTCTTCCCTTGTTGCTGAAGAGGCTGCCTCGATGAATGATAGTTCAAAATCGGGGTTTCCCATGTTCTCTTCTGACAAAAGGCAGAAGCTTGAGAAACCAATATCAGCATCCGAGGTTAGCAATTCTGATGCAGGCAATGCAACTTATTTCAATCTGCAGCAGCAACCCGTTACCAGTGTTCCAATCACTCCATCGCCAAGCATGCAGCCCATGTCTCAGAGCAACACGCTGCAATCTCCTTTTGCTTCCCTGCCACCACCTCCACCTTCTCACCCCCCCACAACTCCACCATCAAATCGTTATGGCCAATCAACTGGACTTATGGTAGGGGCGATTCCTTATGGATATGGATCAAATACCTTACCACCGCCACCTCCTTTGCCACCACATGTTGCAATGGGTTTGACAAGACCCGCACAGAAACATCAGGCACAGCCACAGCCACCGCAGCAGCAACAACAGCCACCAATGCAGCCTGCCACTGGAGGATTTTACCGGCCTCCTGGTATTGGGTTCTATGGACAAAACAACCAAGCAACCACTCCACCCGTTCCTCGGCAATGAAGTACATCTCATTTCCAAAGGGAAAGATTCCTCTTTGAGGCTGCATTTGACAATTTCTATAATGAGCAAGTACCAGCCAGGACTCTCACAATCTTGGCAGTTATTGCACTGTGGAAACCCAATGAGATGGGAGTCTTTTTAAGGTTACTTTTGTAAATTAGTAGGAGTTAGTGTTCCAATTTTCTCCCAATCAGTAAAGTTGTTTAATATGTATACCTGGAATGTTTACATGACTTTTTTTTTGTGCTACTATTAATTCCCTGGGTAAGTTTAATATAATACGGGAGGGTCTGTGGAACAATGCCTAGTAAAGGAGAACTATTATGTAGAATTAGATGTAACGGTTAGGGCAAAATACTTGTAACTGTATGCACCATTTTCTAGCCGATCTTTACCTATTTGTGAATTGTGCTAAGATTTCTTTTTTCAATGATTTTGTATGTTATTAGGTTCTGTGAATTGGCAGTTAGAGGTCCTTTGATTATTACTTATAATTTCTTAGGAATAGGTGGTTTATGGAAATTTTTAGTCTAATTGCTTTAGGGTGGCAATTTGGGCTAGTATATATGACGTACATGAATTATTATTTTTGGTTATAATTTATTGCTAGTTATTTTGTGCATGTTACTATTACTAATAGTATTATTACTAGAGTTTGGGATTAATATATGTATTTTTTAAACCGAGAGTAAAATAGATAAAAATAATGATATATTTATCTATCTTTTTATTCTCATGCCCATTATAATCTTATAGAATGTCTTGCTTCGAACCACAACCATCAATTTAGGAGCAAAATGACAGATCATTCAAGATGATTTTGAAAGCGGTATTATTTTGTATCATTTTATGTCATATATTAATGTCATTAATGAGTTTATGGTTCAAGTTTGGTTCAAATTTGTTTTATTTTATTTAAAAGTTATCTCATTTTAACTAAGTTGTAGTCTCTTTGTCATTTTAGATATAATGATTTATTATTTTTTAATTAAATTTTTATATTATAAATAATCATGTTTCATATTTTTATCGTTATTGTAACTTTAATTCGTATTTAAGTTTATTTGAAACAAATAAAATTCTTTAACTGATTTTAAATTTTTGTGTTGTATAGGTTATGAGATATTTCATCCTAAGAATATTCTATTTATGATAACCATGAAATGCAATCCTAAAGTCTATATATAAAATTATTCATAACTGTAACCTATAACATGTAAAATTACAGAAGATTTTTTTAGTTTGCAGGTTGATTTTTTTTATCACTAAAATAAAACAACTTGATTGAAAATAAGTTTTTTTATATAATATTAAAAAAATATGTAAATTAGTACGAATAAGCGTAAGAATATAAGACGTTTAATACAAGTAAGTTTTGACACAGTCACAGTCAAGAAAGTTTTTAACTAATTATGCTCTTTATAGATTATAAAAACATTAAAATTAAGTTTTGACCAGTTCTACAGAAGATTCCTAAATCTTTTTATGATATGATGGAACTCAATTTTCTTGTTATAGATTATAAAAACATGAAAATTAAGAATCCCATCTGTCTAAATGCCATTGGTGCTATTGCATGAGCCAATAATCGTGCCTGAGTCATCCATGAAGAAGAGTCAACCTTCATGGATCATACAAAAAAACTATAAGTGAATTTGTAACATTGGTTATCAAAGCTAATAGATTATTATTATTTTTTTAACAGAATAAACCTTAATAGATTATGTTTGATGGGAATAATTTTCTATTTATAAAAAGTTTAAATAATATTCTATATTTAAAATACATGCATAATTTTCTTTTTAAAAAAATAACAAAAATAACATTCTTAAAATTTATAATAAAAAAATCACTATTTATATCTAATTTATATATTTTTACTCCTAAAAATATTATGACACATTATTTTATATTTAACACTATATAAATTAATCTATGGTTATTTTTATTTGTTCATTGTCATTAAGATAATTTACACAATTTTTTATTTTAAAAATTTTTTGACAATCTTTTATTTTTAGAAAATTTGTAAAAAGTTTGCACAATCTTCTATTTTTAGAAAGTTTGAACAATTTTCTTTTTTAAAAAGTTTTGACAGTTTTCTATTTTAAAAAACTTTAGAAATAATAAGTTGGAAAAAATAATATTTTTAAAAACTTTGTATAAATTTTTAATTTCAAAAAAGTTGGGATAATATATATTTTTTAAATTTTTTTTGAACAATTATCAATTTTTAGAAAGTTTGAATAATTTTTTTATGTTTTTCGAAAGTGGAAAATTTTCTACTTTTAAAAAATTAAACAATATTTTTATTTTTAGAAAGTTTTCTATTTTGAATTTTTTTTGATAATTTTTTATTTTAAAAAAACTTTGAACATTTTTTTATTTTGAATTTTTTTTGATAATTATATATTTTTTAAAACTTGTAATTGTGGACATTTGTAGGGAGATGCAAGAATTTGGGATTAAAGAAGCTATTTAGAAAGAAAAAAAAGATAATTAAATACATCTATCAAAAGTTTCAAATACATATCCTCTAAACACATACCTCTCATAATTTTACAAATTTAGTGTATGCATTTTTAGATTTTAAAGGGTGTAAATAAAATTGGTCAAGAAAAAAGAAATTACTTGCTTTTAGTTCGAAAATATACATATCAGCCCAATCCCAATTGAGTCTTGTAGTGGTAGCCCAATCTTCTAAATAAATTTGCATATCGGTCCCTCTAATAACCTTTGACTTTGACACTAATAAAACAATATTTATTTATTTTATGTTATTATTTTTTTAGAATAAAATAAAATAACGAAAATATTTTTTTAATTTATAATTATAAAAATAATATATAATTTATTATTAAAAAATTATAATACATCAATTTATATTAAACACTATTAAAATTAAAATTAAAATACGATTATATTAATCTATTTAATTTATGTTTAATATAATTAAAATATTATTATTATTATTATAAATTTTAAATATATAATTTTTTATAATAATAAATCGATTAAATTATAACTTTTCACAGAATTAAAGAAATTATACTCACCCTAAAATAAAGATTTGATTGATTATTAAATTTTAAATCTCGACATGTTTGGGTCATTTTCAGAATTAAGAAAAACAAAATCAGAAAATTGCAAGCTCGGCCTCTGAGGGTCGGTGAAGTCTTCATAGGAACAAGAAAAACCCCTTTTCTTCAAGAGCACGTTCCCCCAATTAGCTATTCGATTTTGATTATATAATCTGCAATAAGAGGGCTATCAAATTAGCAACAAAGCAAAGCTTATGTTTTGAGGTCCTAATTTTTCTTTTAGGGCTTCAATTCCGAATCTCAGGTACAATTTCTTTTTGCTGTTTTCGATTTTTTATATTAATTAGTTTAGATTTCGTTTTTACATATATTGGAAGCTACCCAAATCCCTTAATTCCAATTTCTTGCTTGTGTCAGTCCAAATTTTCTATTCACTCGTGCTTTGTACAGTTATTGGATTCTATGTTTTTTGATAGTTCTTAAATTGGACGTTTTAGGTTTTTATTCGAAAGTTATTTGTTTATAAGTTTTAGGCTTCAAGAAATTTTGATTCCTTTGTTTTCAATTCAATGTGGATATGTTTGTATGTAATGTAGGGAAATTCATCATAGCAATGTAATACATAGCAGCTTAACTAGTGAAGAATTCTGGATGTACTGAGTTAATGTCTGTATGAACTTGTAATGGTCATACTCATATTGATCTATATCCTTGAGCTCTTTATTACTAAACGTTTGTGGGTTATAATATAATGATTTATGCAAAAAGTAATATTGTGTTCTCTAAACTTATGTCTTTGGGATACTTTAGTTCCTAAATTTTCAATCGATACACTTTAATCCCTATACTTTAAAAGTTTAGGATGTCACTGTAAAAAAAAAAGTGACACTTTAGTCCTAAACTTTACTTTAGGGACTAAAATGTTTGTTTTTTTTTCTTTCTAAAAGTAGGGGGATAAGTGTACTATTTGAAACCTTAGGGACTAAAGTGTCCGAAAGACATAAATTTGGTACTTTAGTGTACCAGGACCATGATTTATTTTTCTTCATAATGAGATTTTATAGATTCCTTAGTAACCTTTTCAAAAAGCTTCTTCACCTGATAGATGTGAATCATTATGTAGGCTTGTAAAATTTATTTTTAATGACTTCAAGAGCTTTGAGAAGAAGGCTCCATCAAGGGGATGTTGATGGAAGAAGGAATGCGCATTTGGAAACTACAGAGTTTGATGGACTAAGTGAACCTCTGCTTGGGAACTACAAATCTGAAAATAGGCAACCAGAGGTAACATTGTATTACATTTTTCTAATGCCAAAGATGAGAAAATATGGTTATGATATGCTATTCAGGCTTTCTCTGATTTTAATTTTGCTTCATTTTAGGGGCACACAGCTGGAGATCTTTGGGATGATGAACAGAGCAAGGTGGGACATCACTGGACATTTCTATTTTCTCAGTTGATTACACAATGGGCACAGTGGATTGGTATGATGCTCTGATGCTATGTTTTTGTAATTAATTCAGTAAATGCCTTTATATATATTCTATAAGAAATGGAAAAGAAATGCCTCTTGATATAACTCGTGATCACAAGTCTCCATGCAGTTTGTGATGGTAAAGGGTTTTTATGTCTTGAAGTCTACATTAGATCTTATAACTTCATTGAATTAATAGAAAGTGTATTATAACATAATAATGAGAAGTTAATAAAAAATCTTTGGTGACAAATTTTCTGGTAAATGAGGTTGACATACCTTTCAAAGTCATTCTACACCTGATCGTAGATGCATTTTTAGTGAAATCTGATCTTTGTAGATAGGAATTAGGCTTTGATGATAGTTTTAGTCCATAAGATGATTTCTATTGCTTTTAGTATTGTGAAATGTTAACAAGATATGATTTGAGGTGTTGTTTGTACGTGTTTATTCTTAACTTAGCCTTCTCGTTTGATACTTCAATTCTTATATTTGTAGCAAATATTGCCATTGGACCTACGTCACTTATCAGACGGATTTTGTCTCTAACTTCTGGTGGACAAACTGGACAGGGAAATAAGTTGATCAGATGTCCTCCTAGTCCTTTACAGGTATATTTTTAGGGGAACCGGTGCGGAAATTGATATATGTGTGTATGTGTCTATGCTATCTTATTTATATTGTATTATTATCCATTTTTATAACTCTGGGCTGTTTCCCTCTATGTTATGTACATATTGTCAATATTTTCCATTTTGCAGCCATATTGTGTTACAAAAAAAAAATCCCAATCTGTCATGCATTAGTAGCAATTGGAATGGTTTTGTTAATACTTTTATTTCATTTTAAGGAGTTTTCCATTGCTCTTTGCTAACTATTACTCTTTTACAAGTATGTGTATGACTGGCTTTTATTAGATTAAATTATATATTATGTGAAACCTTTGGATAAGTTTGCTGAATTTTGATTTGTTTTATCAGGAAGAAAGGCTCAGGGATTTAAAGCGAAGACTTGAAGTGCCATTCAACGGTTCTTATGTGGAGCATCAAGTGGGTCATCTTATCACACATCATCTAACAGTATAGGATGGCATGACATTTGTTGGTTGTTTCCATCATTAGATTGAATCATAAACTCATAATTGTGCACATAATTGCTTCTTTCGTTTCTGATAAATGAAATGTAACTGTAGTTCTCAACAAAATGAACGAAGGGAAAAAGTCAAACATGTAGCATGATGATGGAAATATATTCTTAATGTTCAAAGTATTGTAAACTATTTCTTTCTTGAACTAATTTTGTTTGATAATTCAAGGTAAAATAAATTGATTTTGTCGGTTTCAGGATGCACTTAAAAAGTTATGGAGATTAGCTTTTCCTGATAGGGAGCTTCCATCTCTTAAATCAGAACTTTGGAAAGAGATGGGTTGGCAAGGTACCGACCCATCAACGGATTTTAGGTATGTAGATAAGGCCACAACAAAAAATTTGTGGTCTCCAGTCTTATTTTTTCATCTCTCTCTTTCTCGGTGAAAAGATCTTGCCTGATTTTCTGAATGGTTTTATTCTGAAGATTTGATGATATCAATACTAAATGTTGCAGGGGTGGAGGGTTTATATCATTGGAGAATCTTATATTTTTCGGCCAGCAATATCCGGTTTGCTTCTTTCTTTGATAATATTATTTTTCCTCTTTTAAAGTGAGTTACAACAAGCTATTCTTGCCCTCTCCCCTGATGCTCAGCCCTAACGCGTTTCTATACTTATAGATTTGATTTTATCAATTGGGATATAGTCACAAGCTAAAGAGCAATATTGTGAAGGATCCACTTAGTTTTCTCTAGTCACTGCAGTAGTAAATATTGAGAGAGTATATAAGAAAACTAGATCTCCCAATGTTACTTCTTCTTCTTTTTTCTTTTCTCTCTCTCTTAAAAAAAAACCATCTCCTATCTGTTCCTTAAAAAAAAAACTAATCCCATAAATAGATAATTATGTAACCTGCAGTTAGCTGTAAAATTCTCAGTTTCTAGGATACAAGTTTGATTGCAATCTATTTTCTGTCTTTTAAGGTATATATCCCTTTGCACTGAGGATGAATTTCATAAATCAGATCTTCCACAGTTCTTTCCCTTTCTACTATTTTATTGCTCTTCTTCTATGTTTAAGTTGTTACCACTTGTATTCTTGCCAAAATTTTTAACAGGTTAATTTAATATAATTTTTTCCATTTATAGGAATCTTTTCATAGATTATTGTACAAAAAAGATGGAACCAGGGTTGAGTGGGAATATCCCTTTGCTGTAGCTGGTGTCAATATGTCATTTATGCTGGCACAAATGTTGGATCTTCAATCAGGTAAAATAGATTTTTGACAAGTTCTTACCTTACTGAGAAATTCTATTCATCTCAATGTGAGATGGGCTCATAACTAACGTGGCATAATATGAACGGAAGATAAAATTGGATCCAATAATTTTGTCCAGGTAAATTGTGTCACATCACTTAAGAACCCATTTGAAGTTGAGATGATAAGATTTTTCCATACAAATAACGGAAAAACATCAAAAAGACTCATGAAGTTTACAATATCTTCAAAAATATCCCTGTGATTTACAAAAAAAGTTGCAATATCCTTGATATTTAAGATATCTTCAAAAATCCCCCTAATAACTAATAGACGTTACAACAAACGTTAAAAACCCTCTCTTCAACAGTTACCAATTTTGTAAAGCCTCTGAATATTTTTTGAATTTTAACGTTGAACAAAGGTAATAATAACATTGAAATGTTATAAATATTCATCAAAAATACCTCTATAATTAGTTTCCATATACATTGATAAAAAAGAACCCAATAAAATATATCTGGAAAAAATATTTTCAACCTTTCTCCAAAACACACTTCAATTAACCTATCAACCCCTTCCTCTTTGAAAAAAAAAATGCTTCAGGTAGATACCAAAATACAGATAAAAAACACAGTTCGTATTTGTAAGTTAAAATGAACCAGCCAAATACAAGAGTACCAGAATAACAAGAGGGCATTTGTGACATTACTCAAACTACAGGGGTATTTTTGAATATATTGTAAACTCTAGGGGTATTTTTGATGTTTTTCCTACAAATAACTCGTCAATAACAATTGTGCTCTGGTACTCTTGATCAGAGTGGCCAAGCAACCTAGATGCAGATCAACTATGTGTGTAGACTGACATAACATTGAATGAAAAGTTGCACTTTGTCATTCCATTTTGAATTTGCATTCCCCAGAAATTGTATATGTTCTTCTTCATGTCACAAAACCGTTTAGCATTTGTTCATTGTCGCTAAATGTCTGCTTTGAACTTATCACAGGAAATCTGAATTCTTTGGTAGGAATCCGTTTTTTGGAATTACTTGAAAAAGATGAAAAGGCCTTTGATAACCTTTACTGTGTAGCCTTCCAAATGATGGATGCTCAATGGCTTGCAAAGCGTGCTTCGTACATGGATTTCAATGTAAAACTCTCTTATGAGACCCTCTCTTCATAAATTTCTTTAGAAACAAACACTTGTTCTTCAGCTGATTATACATTATTTGTTTTTTGTGTTTTTTTTTTTGCAGGATGTTCTGAAATCTACAAGAACCCAATTAGAACGCGAACTTGCTCTTGAAGACGTTTCTAGTGTGATGGATTTACCAGCATACAACCTGTTGAGACGATGATTTTGGAGATTTGCTTAGTTTCTTTTTATTTTTTGGTTTACTGTTTAGATATAACCTGAAAATGTTTTCAATGTATCATTATGTAATCGTAATTCGGGTTTATTTGGAAAAACAAAATTGTTTAAGATAATATATGCATATATGTGAAAAAGGTGGATGTTTCAGGATTGAAGTTCTCAAGCTGAATGTCAAAATAAATTGATCTTATTATGAGATTTTCGAAGTTATGCCATTGCTGAAAGATCCCAAGTCCCAACTTCAGCCGTCAAGCTTTTATTTGTTTGGGAAATGTATCTATGATAACTTAATTTTCACAAATTGGATATACGATTACCTTATTTTAGGCTGACACGTGTTTGATACAATTTAATCATTTTAGATTTAATCAATTTATTTTCTAATTTTCAACATTTTAAGATATATTTTTTTATTCAATATTTACAAATCTCTTGTTACTAATAAGGTTAAATTTAAAAAAAAATATCTAAAAAAACGAAAATTAATAAGAGGTGAGTAAAAGCAAAGCAACTAAATTATTATGTTATAAAAGAAAAACCGTTGAGTTAATAACTCAAATGACATTTGTTAATTATCTTCGTTTTGAAATTGTGGAATCAAATCTTGCAAAAAATTGCGTGTATACTTTCTCAAGTAAAAGTTTAAAAAGTAGCCAAAGTATCATATCACCATTGTTGTTTTCTTGTGAAATGACATGTAAGGCATCAATTATTTAAATATCATATATAATTTAATTTTATAAAAATGTCTCAAATGTCTAAAGATATTATCAAATACAATGCAAGTTCATGTAGGATTATACATAATAGTGGTAGACAGTAAAATTAAATCCACTACTACATATAGAATCTCCAAGGTAGCTAGGGTTCACAAAGACCACAAATATGTTAAAAATGAGATAAAAATTAAAATTCCAAGACACACTTTAGTCACAAGACACATAATAGACAGAAGAAAACACTATCTTCCTGGACGACGACGACAAAGCCAAGACATGCAGTAATTACCCCTAAAAGCTTCCATACAAAAACCATCTGATAAATTTGGAAAAAAAAAACTAGGTTTGCCCATACATGAGTCTACCTCATTTTCCATTCTTCTAATACTGTTTTTCAATAGTATCTTCATTTTTTTTTGGGGAGTGGCCATGTCATTTAGCCATCATCACCTTCACAAACTCCTCGTAATTTATCTGGCCGTCACCATCGACATCAGCCTCACGAATCATCTCATCGACTTCTTCATCAGTGAGCTTCTCACCGAGGTTAGTCATCACATGACGAAGCTCAGCAGCAGAAATGAAACCATTTTGATCTTTATCAAAAACTCTGAATGCTTCCTTCAGCTCCTCCTCGGAGTCAGTATCTTTCATCTTCCTAGCCATGAGATTTAGAAACTCCGGGAAGTCAATGGTTCCATTACCATCAGCATCCACTTCATTTATCATGTCCTGAAGCTCAGCCTCAGTTGGATTCTGACCAAGTGACCTCATCACAGTCCCAAGCTCCTTAGTTGTGATACAGCCTGGATGATGAAATAATCAAAATAATGATTAGTTCATATTGTAGTTTGCTAGAGACTGTCAGCTTGCTAAATAAAGCTGGAAAAGGCATATATATATATATATATATAAAGGGTGATTCAGTACTTATTTAAAAATGATATTTAAGTCCTGTATTTATTTTCCTTACCGTAACAGTTTAATCATATTATTATTAAAAAGTGACAATACAAGCACAAATAACCATTTATTTATTTTTTATTCAAATCTTTCAGTTGCACCTTATTTAAGTTAAAACAATAACTATTTAATACAATTGAAAAAGTAAAAAGAAAATTGAAAAAAGAAAATAACTTTATCTTTATGTAGTCATTTTTTAATAATAATATGACTAATCTGTCACAACAAAACTTAAGTATCATTTTTGCAATAAATAAGGACCTTAACTTTATTTTTCTCTAAATATAATTTATCACCATCCCAACTTAGTTTACTTTGGCATCTAACTGTTAAATTTATAGTGACTGATTAAGATAGAAGGATAACTGTTAAATTTCTCAAACCTATACAACTAAGCTACAAGATTAAAAGGCACCCAAGTCTACAAAATCAAAAACTCATACTCCAATTTCAAGTCACTGGCTTGAAACATTAAAATTCTCAATTGCTCAGCATCGTGAAAAATATAAGACTGCTACCGCTTCAAAATGGATATATGGTGGGTTTTACTTTTAAGTTAATCACAATAAAGGGAAAACTTTTAGAAGCTTGTTAATGTACGTAGTCTAATAAGATTTTAAATAGTTTTACAAATAATCCAATGAAATTCGAAATCAATCTAGAACAAAAAAGGGACAAAAAAATTATCTACAAAAGAATTTCATTTCGATCTATCGAAATATATTAGCAAGAACCACATCCAAATTGGCATTATAAAATTTTGCATTAACGAATCACAGTCGAATCCCTTAGTAAAGTAATGAAACAATATGATGAAAAATAATCTGATCCAAAACCAGGACTTTATCCTATCACTCTCTCAAATCCTCTCATAAACCAAACATCAAATTATCTTCAAAAATTCTCATATCATAACAAATAAAATTAGAAAAACAAAAATATTCATCATTTTGCAGAATTAAAACATAAACAGATCAAATTATTAAACACAAATTCGCGCACACACACATGCAATAAATATATAATCATAAATTAAAAGGAAATAGAAAAAGAAAAAAAAACAAATCGAACCATCGCCATCCTTGTCGAAGAGGCTGAAAGCTTCCTTGAACTCAGAGATCTGATCATCAGTAAGTTGATCTGCCATTTTCTCCTTCTCCTCCTTTGCTCTTCCTCTCTCAGAGACGGCTTAGGAACACACAGCTATATCCTCCAAGGTCTTCGATTCTTCGTGGTAATTTATTATAAATAATATAAATTTCCTTTTATTTTCAAAAATAGAAAGAAAAATAATAATAAATAAATAAACCCAAACGCGTTCGCACGGACCATACGCGGTTTGAGCTTATCAGTCACTCGTTGACTGCCACGTCAGGATCCAACTAACGTCTCTCTCGCACTATTCCTATGCCTTCGTTTTCGTATCTTTAGTCTCCTTCAGCCGTTGGTTATTTATTTCTGGTTTTTTTAGGCCTCTTGACTTACGGGAGGATGAAATTTTTTTATTTTTAAAGAAAACAACATATGAATTATTTTCTTCTTTTTTTTTTTACGGTGGAGAAATTCCTTTTTCATGTATAAATTTTCCTTCTCATAAATTAATTGTTATTTATTTTTTATTTTAAATAAATATCATAAAAATTATTTCACATAGATTTAAATTATAATGTGATAATTTATTGATAAATCATAAAAAATAACTTATTTAAAATCTATAACAACAAACTAATATCATAAAACTATTAAAAGGAGTTCAATTAAAATAAATATCGAACGGATTTAAATAATCATAATTTAATTTAAACAATATTTAATATGAAATAATATATCATATTTTTTATAATAATAAAAATGTGTTAAATATATATAAGGTATGTTATTTTATAATTACAAGTTTTAAGTGTTTTTTTTTCTTCTTAATTTCTTCACCTAAATGTAATTTATGGTAATGTTAGTCATGTTTTGTTAATGTTTTTTCACATATCAAAATATAGATCTAGTATTATTATATGACGTTTTGTTACTGTTTATAAATTAAAGAACTAAAGCCATCAAATATCAAATTTTATTGAATATTTATTATATTTTCAATTAGAAGAGTTTATTCTAATAACCTTATTACAGTCTCTTAATTTTATGTTTTGTACTTGTTTTTGATTTATTGATTTTTGAATCTAAATAATTTTTTGAGTTTATTATTTTTAATAGTTTTTTAATACCTATTAGTGCTTTATCTTCTTGTATTTCATTAAAAAATAATTTTTTTTCTTTTATTTCTAATGAAATATTTCATAAATAAGGTTTTTGTTCCTCTATCTCAATATGTTTTTTCTTTTTATGTTGTTACATAAAAGTTGGGTTTGATACATTCAAAGTTTTACTTATTTTTGATACATAAATGATATTACCATCTAATGTTGTTAGATTTATTTTATCTAAATATTGTGTAAAAGGTTGGTATAAGCTTAGAGAATTGTTTCCTATTAATAAATCAACTCTTGTTTCATGTTGATATATGGTAAGAATATGAAAATTTTCTCTTTCTATTAGTATATATGTATCCTTTAAAACCTTATCAAGATTTATTACGGTATTATATTAGCAATTCTTATAATTAAATCTTTTGGTACCAGTTTTCATCTTCTTCTCGAAATTTTTTTTTTACTTGTTACATACATATTAGTTCATGTATTTATATATGCACTTAGATGATTGCTGGTATAGCCTTTAAATTTTAGTTATACTTTGATATAAGTATTATTTGGATTTATAATACTATACAAATCATTAATCTTCTATTGAAGAGTATTCATATTCTGAGTCAGTTATTTCTTCCTCGGTTTCCTCTAATAGATAAATACTATAAGTATCATCTATATCTGATTTCTCGATTGGTTCTAATTTCATCTTAAAAAATTATTCTTCTAATATTTTTACTTTCTATGGAAATTATTTTTTACATTTTTTCTTGTGATGAAACATATTTAGCTATTTATTGGCATTTTTCATTACAAATCTAACATCTGTATTTTTTCTTTCCTGAAAGACAATAATTTCTATTTTTAGGAAGTTTATACTTCTTTCTTCTAAAATATATTTTCTTATAGGTTTACCTACTAAATTTTATTTTATATTTTTGAAAATCTTGTTTTCTAAATTTATATTTTTTAAATCTCTTGTATTTTTTATAGGGTTTTATGTTACATCCATATTTTCCTGGTATTCTAAAAGCTCTTGTATCACAATAAATTTTATTATTTTCTTTTATTTGTTTATATTCTTTTCTCTCTTGACATTTAATAATTATCCAACTTTTAAGGCTTCATACTCCCCCTCCAATGGTGTCTGATATAGTTTTCCTATTTCTATGATTCTAACATTCTATGAATATTTCAGGTTGTTTTTGGAAAAGATTTACTTATAAGTTGTTTTCATATAGGGTGATAATCTATGATAATACATTTCATATTCATAAATAAAATAATTTATGTAACATATGTTATAGATTTTCATATTTGTTAGATGTCATTTGGCTTTATTGATTTTATTTTTACTGGATTCAATGATAGTTATTCTTTTTTCCTCTCTAATAATTTTTTTGTATATTTCATTTATTACTATATCTAAATATTCTCTTCTTGTGAAAGCATTCTCTTGCATTAATAAATGTTGCTGGTCTGTTAGATTTAAAATCTAAACTTTAATATTTTTTATCATTTTATGAGCTATTAATATCCTACAAATTGATTTTTGTTTATGTATTTTGGGAGGTTTATATGAGTACACTCATATCAGTAGCCTAGTCATCTAAAGCTTTTTCCCTATCTTTTATACAATTTATATCTAAAAGATCATACTTTTAATTATCATGGAGTTTGAATTCTGGTGGGATACTACCTCTAGTCCCCTAATGCAACCTTTTTTTCATTTTGTGTGGTTGTCTTCTTATATCTTTGGTGTTAGGCTCCCCTGATCTTTGCCTATTTTTTTCTTCCCTATGTAGGTCAGATGTTCCTTCTTGGTAAGAAACTCGTAATGAAATTTGTTTCATGTGACCTTTTGGGGTCATAATTTCTGGTTCACTATTAGTTTCACTCATTATTGTCATATCATCTTCCTCTTTGTTTGTACAAAGTTTTTCATTGTACTGTTATTTTAATTCTTCATTAGTTAGTGTTAACAAGCTAACTAATTTTTATATATCTCTATTTTATGGATTCTATTATATATTCCATTAAATTGAAATTATATATTTTTTATTAGGTTTTTCTTCATTTTTTCTTCTTTCATTTATAAGAATCATGGCATTTGATCTTCTAAGTGGTTCTAATTTTAGTCCTTCTAAGGGATTATATTTATGACCTATAATATCATTGTTTCTATGTATGTTATATATATCTTTTCTTAGTTTTGTAAATTTTATAAGAATATCTTATCGAAGCTTATTATAACCACATTCATTTATTTTATTTAATAATTTTGTTGTATTTCTTTTATACCTTGTAGGTATTTCATGTTTGATTACTAGACTAAATTCATTTTCTCTATTAAAAGCTTCAAAGTTTCATTAATGTTACATAATTTTTTGCTACGCCTATTAAGCTTTCAACTATTTCTAACTGTATATTTTTAATTTATTTTTAACTATTATTGTTTTCCTAATATGACATCATTAAATAATGATTTCATTACTTGAACTTCATCTTTTAGTTTTTTTAACTTCTTTTTAGCTAAAGGTTTTTCCTTTATAATCTATAAAAGTAAATCTTGGTATATTATTGTTTTTAACTACGTTACTTTTTCTTCCTAGTATTAGACGTTTTTTATACTATTTATACTAAATGTCATTCTTATGGTATTTCAAAATCCGTTAGGATTTTTGAATTTATTATTTTTCCAAGTTCTTGGAAGATTTTTTCTATTTATCTAAATTTATTGTATCCATATATTAAACTATTATGATTGTTTGTTAATAAATACCTTACTAGTTAATGTATTGAAAATAAATGATTTTTTTCTTTCATTAATTTTTTTTTTCAAATTCATAAACTAAACTTAATACTTAGTTTAAGTTTTTATCGTGAATATTAATAACAAACCTAGGGTATATTGTAAATTTCGGTTTATGATATCCTAAATTACCATAAATCATTCCTAGTATAACTTCTTTTATATTTATTATTCTATTATTTAATAATGTTATTTTTATGAGTGTATTTATTCTTTCACTCAAATGAGCTTGTATTAATATTTGAATTTCTCTTAAATGAATGTATTTAATTTTTCCTTATCCTTTTGGAGAATTTTGGATAGCTTATTGAATATAGTTTACTTGTCAATTAATGTCATATTATACCTTCATTTTTGTATCTGTGATATTAATGCTCATTTTTTATTACTTATTCCATAATAAATTATGTATTTTCTTACAAATAATTTTCTTATATATCCTTTTCTTTAAGATTTAATTTTATTTTTAAATTTCTTCAATTTTCTTTTTACTTATTATAATTTTCTATTAAAAGCATCATGGGATGTCTTATATTTCTAATTTTATTATTCCTTGATTTTTTTATTATTTCGATCTTTCATTTTTATTTATAAATAATTTAATAATGATTTCAACTTTAAATAAACATAATTTAATGATATTTGTATTTTTAGTTATAATTACATATTTTTATTAATTTAAGTTTGCATTTATATATATCTTTAATGTAAATATCACTATTATTTGTCAATATTATTTATCTTAATTATTTGTCAATACTATATATATATACTTTGATAGTATTATTTATCTTAATTATTTGTCAATACTATATATATATACTTTGATAGTTGGTCATGTTTTTTTAACTTTTTTACTTTCTATTTTTTTAATTTTTTGTTACTTTATATATATATATATATAACTTTGGTAGTTGTTCATTTTTTTTAACTTTCTTAATTTTTTTTTAATTTTTTTTTACTATAATTTTAGCTTTCTTACTTTCTATTTTTTTTAAGTTTTTGTTACTTTTTTAAATCAATAAATTTCAAAATGTTCTTGTAATAACATATAACACATATTTATGAATATTTATATTTTGAAGTTTTATGATTCATTTTATTTACATTATGACATTTGAATAGTTGTTTTAATTATGTAAAAATTGTTATACATGTTACAATGGTTTGATACTGGTTCTAATCATTACTTTGTCAAAGATATTTATAGGATTATAGTTGCTAGGAATTTTTTTTCTAATAAAGAATGTTTCTAACCATTACTTTGGAAAGTTAAGATTCACTAGAGGTTAAAGCTTTTTATTTGAAAATTATTTTTAGGTGCTCTAGATACAAATAAGCGTTTGAGTTATTTTCTTTGTATTAAAAATTTGTATTGTTCTAGATGAAATTCGAAGTAAAATATAACTTAGTGTACTGGTCTCGTATACATCAATTTACAAGAGAAATTAAGCTGGAATTAGTTATATACAACATTCAAAATGACTACTAAATAGAATATTAAGACATTTGCTTTACTTTGTACCAAAAGAAAAAAGTTGTTATACATGTAATCTTTGACATTAATAGTTTAATAGTGATAATTTATACAATCTATACTTATCTAGAGTAAATTTATTTATGAGTGAGTAAAATTTAAGTTGAATTTATCATTTGTGTATAGTTAATGTCATAAAAAGAAAAAGTAAAGTAATATACATTATTCTTAAGAAAAAAATAATCAAGTTCAATTAAATTGTGATTATAACGTTTATGTAATATTAACTTTTAAAATAATAATTAAAAATTAATTAAATAATTTAATTTATATTTATTTACTAATATTTTACTTAATAAATAAAATTATGTAAATTTTGCGATGAATATACTGTCAAATAACTCATGTTTATATTGTATTTAGATCGTATATTATTGTCATAAATTATCATACTTATTACTTAATCATTAAAGTAATAAATTATTTAATTATTTATTTTAGTAGTGTTTCTCTGAAAAAAAACTTTTATTTTGTAATATCTAATTTTTAACTTTTTAATAAAAAATAAATCTAAAAGAAAAGTTATATTTAAAAAAGATAACTTTTTTTATATCATAAAATAAATAATTTTAAAATAATAAGAATTATTACTTGATAAATATTATTATATACTTAATAAATTTGAACAAATTTAAGAACATCATAACATAGGTTTTTATTTATAAGCTAAAAAAATTATAGCTTTTAAAAATATGATTATAAAAAAATATTTCACACATTTTTTTAATTTTATCTCGAATGTTAGCAACTCATTCTTTATAATAAATGTAATAAATAGATACCATTTATATTATTTATGTTCTTTTAGAAATAATATCAAAATATTTAAACAAGTATGAAAATCTACACATTAAAAAATATGAGATTACAAAAAACAAATATATATACTAACAAATCGTTTTTTTAAATTACATATTAAATTAAATAATTTTCTCAAAGTAAATAAATTTAATAAGGTAATTATACTACAAATTTATTGATTATAAAATAATAATTATTTTATATATATTCTCAGCCAAATAACAAATTTATTAGCTATTTTTTAATGATATTTTTGCAAATTATTTTACAAATTATTTTAATTTCAATTTTTCACATTGCTATAATAAAACAACCTAAAATTATATTTTAAAGATTTGCC
Source organism: Hippophae gyantsensis (assembly GCA_030763125.1). Lineage (NCBI taxonomy): Eukaryota > Viridiplantae > Streptophyta > Magnoliopsida > Rosales > Elaeagnaceae > Hippophae > Hippophae gyantsensis. The sequence continues at coordinate 42,256,309 of CM061038.1, read as the reverse complement.
TCTTTTATTTATTATATAAAATAAATAATTTTTAAAAAATAATTATTATTACTTGACAATTAACACAATTATATATGTATTATTTTAATTGAGTTTCATTTATATTAAACAATGATATTTAGATCCACTTAATTTAAATTTCATTATATTTAAATTCTTTTAAGTAAATTAAGGTATTATTTTTATTATTATAAATTTTTTAATAGTGATTTATGTAATTGTTCCTTTTTTATTAAAAAAATAATTATTAAAAATAATGATACATTAATAATTTAAATACATAACCAATTATAATATACATACTACATGAACAATTTTTTTATGGTTGCCAATTAGCACTGAAAATGTTTGAGAGAATAAGAATCTGAGGCCATAGGAAAAAGATTTAGTCCTTCAAGATTATTTTTTTTAGAAAAATAAAAATATTTGTTATGTGTATAGAAAATAACTACAATATATGTATTATTAAGGAAACAAATATATTATTGAAAACAGGGCCGGCGCAAACCGGACTCAATATTTATTAATTTAACTATTTTTATTATTCATTTAAATTTTACATATATTATATTTATTAATTTTAAAAATATATATATTAGAACATTGAATATAAAAATACAAGCATACATATATACTAATTTTTGTTTATATTATTTTAAAAATTACCTTATTTATAAAAATATTGTAGAAATTAATAAATAAAGACTGAATTAACCTTTCACTTATCATTTATTCAATTAAACACCATGAGATGATCCTACTTTTGATAAACTTGTGCTCGTTATTGGTTGCCATAAGAAAGGTGCATCAACATTTCCATCATTGCAATAAAGACAAGGGTGTTGTTCAAATCCTTGCTTCTTCAAAAGCTTCCTAGACAACATCACAATCTTTCTATTGCTTAATGGGTTTGAATTTTGATTCAAAACTATTTGAACTGAATTGCTAAATGCTCCATAAGATTTTCCTCTTCCCATAT